>JAGDQP010004529.1:0-84469 GCA_022664845.1 Lepisma saccharinum | reverse complement strand
TTTCTTTAGTCGTACAGGAATGTAGAAGTAAGATTTTCCTGGGATCACCACTTTTTTTGCTGCGTAAACGTTTGCCATATTATGTTCCTCGAGTAATGTAATAACCGATGGTGCAATGTTTTGTTGTGTTTCTTTTTGTTCCGGTATGATAGCCTTTCTTGGCTTTTTATAAAAAGAAATAATATTTCTTTCTAAATTTATGTGAGCCAATAAACGTGTGAGTAAATCTTGTCCGAACAGAGGACAAAGATGTGAATTTTCCATTACACGAAAATAATGGTGATAATTTGTTGATCCAATTTTGAACTTAACCAGAATTATGTACTTCAATGTTATCCTTTTATTTGCTACTCCTCTAATTTGTGTTACATGTGGTATTAAGATACTTCCTTTAGGAAGTTCTTTTTGTGGCCATATTGAAATAGAGCTTGCAGTATCTATTATTGTTGGTATTGTTTTTCCTGCTGCTTGTACTCTGATTATAGAACGGTTGTTATTCGTATCTATATCTGTAAACATTCTGTTTGCAGTTTGTGAGCTGTTTGCGACATTCATAGGGTTGGACCTATTTGTTGGTGGCTTTGATGACTTCGCCCGCTCGTCCTTTTGATCGACGGGCGACCTTACTCGTTTCCCTGATTCTTATTTTTATTATCTTTATTAAACCAACAAGTATGGGAAGAATGACCAAATTTTCGACAGATGGAGCAAACAGTTATAGTTCCGTCCCCATTTTCTTCCTTCTTCGAATAAGTTTTCCCATCTTGGGAAGTTGTCTCTTTGTTTTTGCCATTCTTGTTGTAATATCCCTTTTTATATTTATTTTGTTTGTATACTGCATTGTTGGCTATTGTTAGTGTCAAATCTGCTAATTTGCTTGACAAGTCTACCAGGGTTGTTTGAGGATCATTCTTTTGGGAGTTTTGGTTGTGAATGAAGTTTTGCCTGTATTCATCTTGAGGTAGGTAGGTTTTTCCTTGGTCCCTAACGTAATTTCCTGTATCTATGGAATGCATTATAGGATCTTGATCATGTTTTCTAGGTTCCTTGCTATAGAAATTCATTATAGGTATTTGGGGTAAATTTTGAGTTGGTTTGGTTTCTTTTGCTTTGTAATTTGATATGTATGTAGGTGGTTCAGGATGACTTTTACTAAAATCTATGATGGGAATTTGATTTTGAATATTAGGTGTATAGTAGGGATTCACATTTTGGGTCTGGAAATTTGGTACATGTATATTTTGTTGTCCGTATTCCTTTTGATATATAGGATTTTCTATAGCTTGCATTCTCTCTACATATTCTCTTTTTTTCAATAAATCCTGCGATGTTTCTAAAGCTTCTAGCCTTTTTTGTAGACTTGCTACCGTTTTGTGAGTTTCTAAGGCTATACGTTTAAGAAATTGTTTTTGGAGGCCTAAAGACAAATAATGTACTTTAGCTTCCTCTGAACATTTCGGTAGGTTGTGTCGGATAGCTCGTAGCTTCCTCAGGAAATATGTATCAATATTTTCGTTAGGATATTGCTGAACTTGGTGTATTTCGATTTCAGCTTTATAAGCTGGCAAGCGAGGTCTACAAAGGTTAGATAATTTCTCCTTTAATTCCTCGTAGCTCAATTCAGTGAATTGGTTTAGAGTTTGCAATTGAAACACCAAATCTAACGCTATTTCAGACAGGTACATTGGCAAAATGTCCTTCTTTTTGTCATCGTCCCAGTTTTGTAAGACTGCTAGTTGTTCAAAGATCATGAAAAATCTATCTGGGTCTTCAGTTATTTGGCCTGTGAATTTCGTTAAGTGCGGTAAATTGAAAGATGGTTTTGTAGCCATATTGTCTTCTAAATCTGATTCGGAGTCTGAATTTGAATTTAATTTATTGCTTCTTGCTCCCGAACGAGTCACTGGCAGTTATTTTTCCAATTATAGGGTGGGTGATTTTACTCTGCTTTAGTTTACTAAAAAAGACAATTGAAATCATGAATAGCATACTAAAACATACCTTGTATTTGTTATCCAATCCGTCCCTCAGTGTAGATGTCCTCCTGGTGTAGATATTCTCCTGGTGTAGATGTCCTCCTGGTGTAGATGTCCTCCTTGTATGGATGTTGAGGAGGGTATGATAAAAAAAATGAAATGTAACTTGGCGATTCCTTAGTTCTTTGTTATCCAGATTCCTTTGTTTGCTTTCCACTTTCTCACTAAACACTGTTTTTTTTTTCTATCCGCACTGAGTTCGGCACCAACACCACGTTATGATCCTTTTATTGGGTCATATAATATAGTAGGTAGAGCAGGATCGTGTTGTACTCAATACGAATAAATGATACTAGGTTCGTGTTTATCCGACACCTTTTATTACAAAGTTTCCAATATAGATATAAAAGTTTCCACAATAAGTAATATAATACAAGTTCCACTATAAGTAATATACAATATGAGTATCCACAAGTCCGAATTATAAGTATAACTAGTTGTTTCGGACTTGTGTTCCTTTGTCGCTATTTTACTAAGTAAGTCACTTCTCCTAATGTGTTTTATCCTTGATAGACCCCGTACCAGGTCTCAGGTATTATGGTAGTTTACTGCTAGGTGTAGACCCCGTACCGGGTCTCAGGATTTAGAAGGGAAAAGTGACCACTTGATTGTGATGCCGATTCTGTTTGTCGGTCCTTTTTATAAGGTCTTCTTCTTCTTCCTCTGGAGGTGTGACCTAATGTTTCTTTATTCCACCGCCAGAGGTTTGTTGTTGTCTTCTGTTAGTGTTGACATAAACACTTTCTTGTGTTTATGTCACACTCACCTATTGACCTACTTGCTGTCCCATTACGATATTATCATTTCCCAAGTGCAAGATAATATTTTGTATATAGACGACATGTCATTGAGTGTACAGCCATAATTTTTAACTAAATTAAATTAAATATAAGTCTTTCTCTTCTACTAGAAAACTAAAAAATAAAACACTAAATCGTTCAAGGCAATAAACGGTTCTATTCATGAATGTTAAAATTTTAACAGGAAGCTTTGTACGTGGAATGGGAATGCATTAAAATTCTTGTCAATAAGAAAAACATACCAAAACATCTTTCAGGATCTAATATGATAAATTATCTTCTAACGTGTATAGAAAGATACATAAATAAACTATTCACTACTTTAAAAAACGGAATTTTATTGTAAATAAGGTATACTACCAAATTTGTGATGTATACATCACACAATAGCATAGAAGTACAATTGAGTCTAGAACCCCTTTTGTAATTAGTTTGTTTACTTGTACTGAAATGGCGACTGATAGAATACCCAGTATTTATATATTTTAGGTTACCCTATTTAGGCCCTCAGTTCGCAGTGATCCTAGTGGCAAACCAGCGAAACATAGTGCATTAAGAGAACACATTTGGCTGCTTCGCTTCCTCACCTACTTTTCTTACACCGTGGTTTTTCCTAAACTGCTATTTTAACTATATTTTAAAATAATTATTCCTATCAGTGTGTTCGATTTGTGGAACAAAAGTCTACGTGATATACATTCAGCACTATACCGCTCTGCGGAGAAGTTTCAACTTCTTTCCCGTTTTTCTCAATACAGACAATTTGTTACTTAGACGTTTATTCGCGCATAAGCTTCAGATCTCGTATATTATTTGTCTTTCCTCTATCTCTTGAATCTTTTGAGTCCGATATTCCCCCCTTTTGGTTTCTGAATCTGCGTATGGCGTTTTGTTTGGCGTTACTGTAGTGGTTGATATTTGCTTTTGTTTCTTAGCCCTCGTTGCCTTGCTTATTTTCGTTCCTCATGAGGTTAGTGCATTCTTCGTCAATCCAATGTTTATCTTTTGCTGTTTCTTCTCTCCTAGACGTTCCTTCGCTGCGCCCTTCACTATATCACGAATTGTCTCCCGCACCTTACATCAATTTCATTATTAATGTCACCTTTATTGTTACTCGACTCGGATAAGATTTCGAAGTTATTTGAGATTTCTTACTCGGGTTATCTAGTCGTTTAACTTCGAATTTCAGTTGTTTTGATCCTTTGCTTTCTCAGTTCGCGATTAGTATTTTTTCCCTTGCTTTTATGATCACTAACTCATGATCGGTGTTATTTTAAAATCCTCTGTAAGATCTAACGTTCATTATGTTAGTATGCCTTCGTCTATCTCTGATACGTGATCGATCTGCTTGAGAGATTTTCCATCTGCAGATATTTCTTGTGTACATCTTTGTGTAAAAAGTACGCATTCTTTACAAGTAGGTTTCTGGACATCGCGAAAGATATGTCTTTCTCCATTATTGATGCTGATTTTTTGAAGACGGTATTTGCATGTAGTAGGTCTATATTTTTCCTCCTTTCCCACCTTAGCGTTGAAATCACCCAACACAATTTTCCGCTTATACTTGGGTACCGTAATCACTTGATGTGGATAATAAATGTGGAAATGTTGAAAAGTAGAATGTGATATGTGTCTGGAATGATGCTTACGCCGAATATGCTAGAAACCAAATTAAACTTCTGTCTGCATGAACGGAGAAAAATGATCAAGCTCTAGAAGATAACTGAAATTTAGATTCCATATATTTGTGAAATACATCATTTCCCTAGAGTTACTTCAAATCAAAACAAATATGTAAATAATCCAGGATAGAGTAAATAACCATATACTGAGATCAGTGTTTTATTTGTGGCTGTATGTTCATAATTACGCCTAATTTTATACTAACTGTACAGTACAAAGAAATAGGAATTTCGGAGGGTCCAAATCACCTGGCTACGCCACTTCCCTCAGCAAAATATTACCTGGATCTGTTACCAGATACATACTCCTAACCTGCGACATAAATTGGCCTAAAATAAGGTATCCCTTTATCCTATGTACCTCAGTAATTCTTCCCTCTTAGAAAAAATTTGCCCAAATTGAGAACTGAATGAGACAAATAGGTCTTTGGTAGATATTGGTTTACGAATCCTCTGAGACGCTAGAGAATATTGTCGACTAGTGGTCAGACCAGTAATTAGTGCTCGATCGGTACATTTATGTTATGTTTAAAATGGTGGATGGTTGTGCTTGAATTTACAATGATAGCTGTTCATTTTTCCAAGTTACTGCTTTTAAGTGTGTTAAAGCGTACAATTTAAATTTATTGAATTGTGCTTCAAATATTTAAATAGGTAAGCGTGTTAGTTTTATTAGCGTATAAGAATTTTATCATCTTCGATAAGTTGATCGTCGTTAGCCGAGTGACGTCTATATTGATATGCTTCATTCAAGTAGGTAAACTGGTAAACACTGTTTTGTGCTCTATTATAATTTGAGGGATACATTTTACATTCTCCAGCTTTCGCCACCATTTACTATGAGTACACTCTACTACTCAACTCATTCCCTTGTAAATAATTCACACAGACACAAACATTTAGCGACAACCAGTAATCAAAAATAATACCGAAAGACTCAATATTATTTCTTTAAATATGTACTTACTGGAATTGGTATGTATTCATTATGTGGCATGCACTCTTTTCTAAGGCTTTCCGGATTCAAGTAAAATTTCAATTTTCCTGCTAGGTTCGGTTAACACAGACCTTCCGCAGTTAGATGCCGTATACCGAACTTAACCCCTGGAATTGATCAACACGTACTAAGATTGCGGCATGCCTAGTAAAACGTATTTGTAAACTTAACTTTATGGCCCACAGCTTCCGCCAGCTTTTGAGTCCTATATACGCCCTAAAACATTCATTCCCTTGTAAACAATTATCACAGATATTGTTTGCATATCTCCCATGAACCGTTCAGAAGTCAGTTGAACAAAAGATAGTTTAGTCTTTTGTACTGTAGGAAGTGAAAAACTCTTAATTGTTACGTATACCTAATGTCATGTTTACAATAAATATTTTTCTCGACTGCAGTTCCGTAGTTTGTGGTCACTGGAACATCGATTTTATATTGCTTTTCAATTCTTATTAATGTTTTTCTTCTTTCGGTTACAGACGCTTCAGTAAAAATATAGCGAAAACCAACAATCCAGAAAGAGTTAAGAAAATCCATATTTTATTATTATTTCGTTAAATACCCACTCTAGTTGATTAAGAGGCAGTAACATAATGCCATGTGGAGGAATACTAATTGTGCTACTTCATGTTATAAATGACACGTATTTTGCATGAAAACGCGGACAGTATCTTCAGCTAGCGACAGTGAGTGAAGAGTTGAAGTTAGGTTAGGTTTTTTATAATTATACGCGATGCATATCACTCTTCGCTCTAAGCCGCAAGAATGAAGTTCTCACTTCACAGCGATAATTATCGCTATCAACCACCTTACGTCAAACGCTAATCGTGTGTTTCCAAGTCACACAAATATATTTCTCCTCTAAACTGTGCGAAACGTGACCACCACCTTCGGAACTGTACCCATTTTCTCTTGTAAGGCCATACCTCATTCAAGATCAAATACGCCTGAGTCATTACATGTCAAAGCATCCAGTACACGAGGAAAGTGTAACCCACATTCTCAGATTTAACTGAAATTTGGTGTTTGGCTTCCAGTTATAAAATGAAAAAGTCTCAGTTGTTATTGCAGTATGTTAAGTAGTTTAGAAATGACAGTGGTTTGAAAAGTGTATAATGTTGACTCGATATACCTGGGTGTACTATTATGCTACAGAAACATCTGCACAGCACCAGAACGAAAAAAAAAGAGAAGAATTAAATTTTCCACAATGTTTCGGCGTAGCATGAGGCATTGACATGGGCGGATTTATAGGGGACATTGCGCCCCAGTCGTTTCAAAATGACTTTAAAGGTTTCATTCTAAACGATAGCCAGAATAGCTTGCACTCTTAAAATAATTACCCACACCCCCAGGGTATCAGCGAAATCCGTCCATGAACATTGACATACTTTTAGGGAAGGGTATCTCTTGTATTGCATGCAGTAACAAATTTTGAAGTTACGTTCTGTTTCACACTCTTTCCACATACAGGTAACTTCATAAAGGCAAAAATGTAAGAAGGAAAGGTATTATATCACTAACATGACGTCATGCATTTATTTTTGGAAAGAGGATGAAAAGTACTACAAACAGAAAAAAAATGGAGAGGTGTTTTGTCTCCTTTAAAAATAATGAGCATTACCCAACAAGGGTATACAGTCTACATACATGTTTGCCAAAAGTTATATGACACAGGGTAATTCAAAAGTCCCAGTTCAGCCTTACTTACGGTGTCGGAATTATTTTACACTAATAGTTTGCAAAGCATAGTTTGTCCATTTATCGAGCACCTATCTGTCCGTGACATTAACTCAGACACCGTAACAGGTAGGCCAAATCTGACACCTGGAATGACTCCCTGGAAATTCCTATTGTTTGATGTCATACGACCCCCTTGCCATTTGTAAAATTTGATCTCCATCCAAGACGGTGGCCACGTTGATCATGTAATCAAAAAAGTAGCTACCATTCCACATTTGTATACTTCTATGATTCATTTTCTTGTTGGTTTGTGAGATACCAGGCTGTACTGGGACTTGAATTACCCTGTGTCATTGAACTTTATGGCTAACATGAAGACTTTATACACTTGTTGGGTGCATATACAAAATGCTCATTATTTTTAAAGAAGGCAAATCACCTCTCCATTTTTCTGTGTTTGTAGTACTTTTCATCCTCTTTACAATATATATATATATATATATATATATATATATATATATATATATATACAGATGCTTATCAGAATAATGGAAACACCTGTAGTTGGCAACACGTCAGATGTATGGGTTGGCAGTGGTGTCGTGGCGACCGCAGCGCCGGACTGCTGGTGGTGGTGTGTTAGGTCGGTCTCCATACTACGTCAGGCGTCGTGGAACAGGAGTGTGCAGTGGCTGCAGCAGACGGAGGTAGTGTAAAATGGGAGACCTCTCAGAGTTTCAAAGAGGGCAAATTGTTGGTGCGCGGTTATGTGGAGTGAGTGTGACGGCAGTGGCTAGTGAGTTAGGTGTGTCGCCAGGGACAGTGTCGAAGGTGATGACGGCCTACACAACACACGGGAAAACCACATCGGGGAAGCGGAACAGTGGGCGGAAGAAAAGCATCAGTGACAGGGCACGCCGGGTATTAAAGCGCATTGTCACGCGGAACCGTCGTGCCACTGCGGCGCAAGTGACGGAGGAACTCAATCAGCACCTCCCCCCAACCAGATTCGACAATCACAGTCCGCCGCGAATTACATGACATGAACTTACGGGGTCGTGTTGCACGGGCCAAACCTCTCACCAGGGACCAGAACGCTTTAGCACGCCGCAAATGGTGCCGCGACCATTCAACTTGGACCGTTGACGACTGGAAACGTGTGGTATGGTCGGATGAGTCACCATTCACCCTATTCCAAACCACGGGCCGTGTTTATGTGTGGAGAACGCCCAAAGAAGCGTATGCTCTGCAGTGTCTCCGCCCAACTGTGAAACATGGCGGCGGCACGGTGATGCTGTGGGCCGCAATATCATGGTTTTCATTGGGTCCTGTGGTCACACTTCGCGGACGCATCACTGCCAACGATTATGTCGCAATTTTAGGAGACCACTTGCATCCTATGGTCCGGATGTTGTTCCCGGACAATGACGCCATATTCCAGGATGATAATGCAACCCATTCACACAGCTGGAGTTGTTGCAGCGTGGTTTGAGGAACATCGGGATGAAGTTCAACACCTCCCCTGGCCCGCCCAATCCCCAGATCTCAACATAATTGAACATCTGTGGTCCATCTTGGAAACACGACTCCGGCGACGATTTCCACCTCCATCCTCTCTCACAGAACTGGCCGATGCCCTGCACGAGGAATGGTGTAATATTCCACTTGCTACCATTCACGACCTCTATGCCTCCATCCCACGTCGCATCAAGGCTGTTCTGAAGGCGAAAGGTGGCCCGACACCATAATAATCTGATAAGTTGCACTTTCGTTCAGGTGTTTCCATTATTCTGATAAGCATCTGTATATATATTATGACAAGTAAGATACTTACAGCGTATATGTTCCGTAGAAAAATTAACACACACGTGTACACAACACTAGTTTTCACATAGCTTTAGGCAATATTTCCATATTAATATCGTAGACTTGCTGTAGGGGAAGAGAGACGAACACACGTGGATAGAACAAAAGACTAGGACGACAGGTAGCGGACGGTGTATCGTTTGGAGAACAGTTGAATGCTGAATGGCGCGTGGAGCTGTACAGCGTGTAAGTACTGGATAGGATTGTGGAAGGAAAAGTATTGAAAATGCAGAGAAAACGGGTTTAGAGTTATTGAAGGTTGAGTCCAGGTTACATTTTCGCGCTCAAACATGATTAAAGGCCCCTTCCCACAGACGGCGTGTTAAGGTGCTGGTCGTAGGGGGTAAAATATGGATTATGGCAACCAGGAAAGATAGGTAAAAATTTGTGTTGTGAGACTCGATGTGTAAGGAGACCGGGGCATCCGGTTTGTTAATAGTGCAAAAGTGGTGATGGTTATTAATACGAACGTTGAGAGATCCACCTGTTTCTCCCACATAAAAGGCATTACAAGATTGGCAGGTTAGGATGTATATAACAGGGTTCATACACTACCTGGAAAATCTGGAAATCTCAGGGAAATTGATTTTGGAAGGAAAAATCCTGGATAATTCAGGGAAATCGATCATGTCTAGTAAAAAACCTGGAAATATCAGGGAAATTGAAACTTCCAAATATTCTAGTTAGGGAAATATAATACTATAAATATTATCAGGAAAAGAAAAACTGTAGAGTAAATATTTTTGTTCATATTCAGTTAAGTTTACAATTTGTGGGTGGTTGGAGGGATTGTTTGTTCCCTGTTGGGAAGATGATTAGGGGACCCTTCTGTTGTTTTATTTCTCTTTCTACTCTGTCTTTTGTCAGATATTTCTTATTTATATAACCACAATTCCTGGCTCCATAAAGTTTTGCAGGTCTTGTAGAATGAAGTTTCGAAGGACTTGAGAGGAGCGGGGGAGAGTATTTTGGAAAAATGTTCCAATGTAGAATTTTTACAATTAGAGAGAAAAATGTGTAGAAAACATTTAAATGTATTTTTGGTATAAGAACATTATATTTTACGTTGTTTATTCTTTCTTAGAACTAATATATTTGACATTGATTCCAGCATTATATAGTTTGGTTTTACAGTTACAATAAAACACTAAAATTGTTAATTACAATAAAAGACTAAAATTGTGAATTTTGTTACAATAAAACAGCGTGGATAGAGGAATGGCTTGAACAATTGTAAATGGATACTGTGATGATTATCTGTGCTCTAAAGTTTTGGATATTTTAAATTTTAACTGTTTCTTTGTGTGTACAAAATTTGTTTAATTGCAATTGTTCATTGGGAAGAAGGGTGGCCATTCTTAAATATAAAAATATATTCTTATTAAAATTTATATATTAGTTTCTTCCACTAGACCTGGAAATTACAAAATTAATACCTGGAAAACCTGGAAAATTCAGGGAAATTGAGTTCAATATTTTTGTATGAACCCTGTATAACGGTATAGGTGTGGCATGTATCCAAGGGATTTAGGGCGTATTGGCCATTAGCAGTATTGATACTGACTGTGAGAGAAGTGATGAAAATGGAGCAGGTCTTACATCTTGTTCTCATGCATGCATGGGCACCGGTTTGGGGTGGTGGCGAGGAAGGATTTGTACGGACTAAGATGTTTCTAAGATTATGTGGATTTTGAAAAACTAGGTTTGGTGGGAATATTGATCTTGTGTCTGTGTCAGATTGGAGAATGTGGAAATGAGAGTGTAGGATTTGTTTGACCCTCGTTAAATTAGGATGGAACTGGGTGATTAGAGCCGATAAGTTGAGCGACGGTGGGTTGGATGTGTGAGGATGCACGGCGAATCTGGTTACAAGGTTAGGTGGGTAGCCACGGTTGACTAGAGCTTCCTGGAGGCGTTGGTTGTAAGTTTCAGTAGCAGAGGTGGTGGAATCAAGCGTTGTCCTCTGAGTTCAGGAAAGAAAGGAATCGCTTTCTTGGTGTGGTAAAGATGGGAACTTGAGTATTGTAAATATTGCATGTGGTTGGTAGGTTTTATGTGAACGGAAGTATTGAGGATGCTGTTTTCTAAAGTGATGTCCACGTCAAGGAATATGACTCATTTGTTAGAGATGGACCAAGTGAACTGGACAACACGGAATTGGTTCAGCTGTTCTAGAAATGTGTTGAGACTGGTTTCACCATGACTCCATATCATCCAAGAACCTTATCCAAAGTAGTGGAGTCAAGGGCTGAGTTTTTTGGAAGTCATGTTCGAGTTTGCCCATAAACAGATTAGCATAAGAAGGTGCCATTCTCGTACCCATGGCTGTGTCTCGGATCTGAAGGTAGTGTTTGTCGTCAAAGGTAAAGTTGTTACATGTTGAGAACTAGGTTGGCCAGGTTAAGAAGGAAAGCTGTGGTAAGGGTTTGAGATTTGGGTCTCTGACTAAGGAAGAATTCCAAGGCTGCTAAGCCATGGGCATGAGGAATGTTGGGATATAAGGAAGTAATATCTATGATACAAAGCAGTATGTTTATGAGCAAGCTTGATCATGATTTCCTACAAGCTCAGCCCTTGACTCCAGTACTTTGGATACGGTTCTTGGATGATATCCTGATGATATGGAGTCATGGTGAAACCAGTCTCAACACATTTGTAGAACAGCTGAACCAGTTCCGTGTTGTCCAAGTTCCCTTGGTCCATCTCTAACAAAAGAGTCACATTCCTTGATGTGGAAATCACTTTAGAAAACAGCACCCTCAATACTTCCGTTCACATAAAACCTACCAACCACATGCAGTATTTACAATACTTAAGTTCCCATCCTTACCTCACCAAGAAAGCGATTCCTTTCTCCCTTGCACTCAGAGGACAGCGCTTGAATTCCACCCCCTCTGCTACTGAAACTTACAACCAACGCCTCCAGGAAGCTCTAGTCAACCGAGGCTATACACCTCTCACATATCCAACCCACTCAAACTCCCAACCCACCGTCGCTCAACTCATCGGCTCTAATCACCCAGTTCCATCCTAATTTAACGAAAGTCAAACAAATCCTACACTCTCATTTCCACATTCTCCAATCTGACACAGACACAAGATCGGTATTCCCCACCAAATCTAGATTAGTTTTTCAACATCCACGTAATCTTAAACATCTTAGTCCGTAAAAATCCTTCCTCGCCACCACCCCAGACCGGTGCCCATGCATGCATGAGACCCAGATGTAAGACCTGCTCCATTTTCATTACTTCTCCCACAGTCAGTATCAATACTGCTAATGCTAAGCCAGTGGGAAGTTTGGAGTTCTTTCCTTTTTTAGTTTAGGTGCTAAACAGATGTTTTTGTAGTATAGTAATACACCCATGAGCATCGAGCGGAAATTCGGGACGGGCGTAAGCCATAGCGCTGTTATTGCCCATAAAATTCATTTTATCTTTTCTAAACTACTTAACATATTACAATAATAATTGAGACTTTACTATTATATGATTAACAGATGCCTGCCACCATATTGCAGCTAAATCTGATACTGTGGATTAAATACCCTGGATGAATTGACATGAAATGACCCATCTATTTTTATGAGTAATCGGTGTTATTTTATATACGGTAGTAAACTTGTTTCCATACATTTCAGAAGCTATGCAAACAACGTGACAGTTTGGTCCTCTGACTTATGAAACTGTACTTAGCTTTTTTTTTTTTTTTTTAGTCTGGTATGCTTTTCACTTCTCATACAACCACCTGGTAAGAGTTCTTTGTTGAAGTACAGTAATAAATCTTCCATTCTTAGTCAAGTTGGAGCCCGACTTGGTATTATGTAGTTTGTTCCTTGCAATTTTTCTAACTAAAACGATGGAAAAAATGTTGGTTTAACATCCCCTTGGTTTTAGGTTTTTTGTTCTGCGGGTAAAATTGGAACTTCGGTTCATCACATTAACCCTAACAAATCCAGATTAGGGTGCATATGATCAAATCATTCTAACATTACCTATCCTCATACGGATCTCATTTAACTTGGTCTGAATAAGATTAATCTGAGGTTACCTAAAGTATAAAACTGGTTAAAGAAGAAAAAAAAAATACGAATTTAAGGAACCCGTTCGACTACAAGGGCTATATTTTTCCTAAACTAGAATAGAACCTGTTCACACTTGTTCGTAGTGCACAATAAACTGCAGAGAGCGTATTAAAAAAAAAATAAAAAAGATCAGTTGTCGCCATTGCAGCTTTCACTATGTTGGATTGGTACTGAATAACTTAACAAAATCATCGCGATAAAACTCTCATAAAAGAGAGTAAAAAAAAAAAAAAAAAAATAATCAGGGCAGGGATCCCATTGCACCAACGCAGCGCAGATAGATTAAAACGATTATATAAAGATATGTAAGTCCTGCAGTTATAGCACCCAAAACATCAGAAATGGGTTTTACTCAGTATTAAGTTGTTTTTTTTTTAGTTCTGAGAGATGTTGCCAGTGGTGCATATCGATCGACATTCCAATGTGGAGAGAAGTATTTAGGCATGACTAAGAGAAATCTGAATAACGGAACATGTCAAAGATGGAAAAAGTGAAATCCCTTTTCAAGTCTTTCTCAGCACTTAAAAATCTCTTTTCACGGTACTGCAGATGCAGTAATATTGAAAAAGGCAGTTTCCATAAAAGAAAGAGTAGAAATTTATGGAAGTTTCAATAGTAATAAAATAACAACCAACTTTAAACCACGATCAGGGATTATTAAATAAGGTTTGGTTACCTTTGAATAAGTAAAACACACTAACCAACACCTCACTATTCTTTTTATATTCAGATACATTGCATTTCCTTTGATATAATCAGTTTCACTGTCCGTCAGAACGTGTATTTTTCGTCTAATGCCCCTCTCTACAGAAGCCGTAACCTTACATAGGTTACTTCGTTCTATTCTGAGACTGATGCATTCAATCGGACAGGCGTTGGTATCTCCTTCATTCTCTTCTGACGAAGACAACCTTTCTTGCAAGATACACTGGTAACGTACGACTTAATTTCCTTTCATTCATATTGAATTACCTTTTAAACCAATCAGTAAAGCGTATGTGTTGTTACACGAAAATGTTGTGTACACGTTTAGCGAGGAAACTCTCTAACCCAAAGATAACAACCTTACTTCGTTACGAAACTAGCCATTTACTTTATTAAGGTGTGAGATAGTACATTCGACAGCTTGTGTGAAGAGAACAGAAGTTATTTGGTGTGCTTATGTAAAGAGAATTACAAAATTCACTTACCTTCGTTAAAAATTTAATGTATTTCCAACCCCTTAAAGTTATTTAACGAAGATTGATGAAACCCACCTCGTATCTGCTAGGAAGTCTATACAGGAAAGGCGGCATGAGGGAGAAAGAAAATGGGATTTTACAGCGGACTCGCGCCAAAGTAGGGGTATATCTGAAGTGCCGTGTGAGGGGTGTGATATGATTTTTTGTGGGGAAAACAAAGAAGATGCTACAATAGCGTTTAAAGCAACATAAGAATGGTTCAGATGAAAGAAGAATACTAATACTCTTTTCAAGCACGTTAGTGAAACGGGTCATGAAGTGAACTGGGAAGGGGCAACGGTAATAGAACAAGAATGTAGGTCGTTAGGAAGTGGAAAGAAACGAAAAAGGATAAGGGAAGTGGCCGAGAAAGCTATAAACTGGAACAGTGGATACAGTATTAACGAAGAGTGGGAAGACATCTTGAAAAAGGAAGAAAGGAGAAGGAAATTAGGACACTAACCGGAAATTCCTGTGGTAGTTACTTAGATAGCGTTAATTTTTATTTATTTATTTTGATAGATTCGTTATTTTAGTTTATTTATTACTCTTTTTTTTTTTAATTTTGTTTGGAACTTTTTATTGAATTTTGAGCGCACAGGTTATTCTGATTTTAAAAAAAATTATTTTGTTTAAGCCGGTATAGGGAGGGATTTGTTTTGTGAGAAATTATTTAACAAAGGAATTCCAGCTTTTATCTGATAAAAGTTGTTTTTAATCTCTTGGCTCATCAAATTTGAGAGGTGAATTGCTAGGTGCGCTCGCCCAAGGTGAGGGCACCGCTAGGGGAAGAAAAGTGAATTTTTAATTTGTACTGGCCCCTGATTGGTGGAAAGTATAAGGTGATCTCCTTTCTTTTTGTCTGGGTTGCTTTAGTTTTTGTTTTTTTTTTTTTTTTTTTTTTTTTTTTTTTTTTTTTTTTTTTTTTTGTTGTTGTTGTGGTGTGAAGCCTGAAGAAGGAGGTGGCATACTTCCGAAACTGTTACATTTTAGTTTCTGTTTTATTATTAAAATATATCAGCCTTGTCAGAAAGCTTTGTTTTTCTTCAGGAAGTTTGATGGTTTTATTGGTCTTCACTTAGCTTTCGTTACTCCGGCACTGAAAAGTCCCTTGTTAGTGATAGCCATGGGAAGTTATCTTTCTCCGTGAACAGTGCATCTCTAGTAAATTACACGGGAATTGATATCCAATTCCTTAGCTCGTACGTGCTAGTTGGGAACAGAAACAGTTTACGCCGTAACGAGTACTTTTACATTCCAAAGATAATTTCTGTGGCGCGCCAAGTTCTAGTGAACAGTGTTGCTTTTGAAACTGTAAATATATTCTTGAACTGTCAGCATTCAGGTAGATTTATTTCATGACATATTGCTTTGTTTGTTCCAGGAAAAAACATCTGTAATAAAACAGTCATATCAGAATGGCATTACCAGCAAATTATAAGCAGATTGCTGCCTCGACACCAACGTCAAGCCCTTCGGGAAACCGTGAGTACTTAAAATAGAGATGGCGCTGATGCTAGCAGTGCATCAACCGATGAGAATGAAGAACGTTCGTTATTGCTACATGAGCCTGTATTCTGTGAAAGAAATTTGAAAATAAACAAAAGAATAACACTTCTTCGTAATTTGTTTGTAATCTTTGGACTGTTTAGTACATGTGCAGTATTTTTTTCTGGCATACAAATTTTCTCTTTGAGTTATTTTTGATGTAATTAGATGTATTTTTGAATTATTTGTTGTTTGAAGTTCAGTTTTTTTGAGAACTTTTTGATAGATGTCTGTTAGATTGTAATTCCTTTTGCCTATTGCATGGATGTCGTAATATATTTGTGCTGTTAATAACGTCAGTTGCTAATTAACATTTTCCGTTATTTTTGCTTTACTAGTGCACAAGTACGAAAAGAGAATGCATGTTACTGTTGTTAGATTTTATGATCTGTTTTTTTGAAATTAAGATAGTGTGTATGTGCACATAATAGTGCCTCTAAAACCAGATGAGCATTTTGTGTGTGCAGAGTGGAAAACACTGAGCTAAAGTTTGTATTTTGGGCCATTTTAGTGACTAATGACTTCGGCCCGTCTCGATTATATTAACTGTTAAGTTTCTGAAATCCATGCCTCAGCCGGGATTCGAACCCAGAACCTTGGAGAGACCATCGGCTGTGGAAACACGAAGTTTTCCAGATTTTGTTTCATCTGCCCGCGTTCAAGTTCGAAATGACCATAGTAAGCGCGAGCTTGCAAAGTTTTTATGCTTAGTACTTGGAACTAATCTCTATCAAATACTAATCGTCTAGTACAGCGTTTCTCAATCTTTTTCGTGCCGCGACCCCATTTTACTATGTCTTGTGGCCGGCGACTCCCAAAAGTACTTTTCTTGTTTATAAAAGCAGTTTCGTTTCACTTTGTTATGTGTTTACACACACAACCTGCGACCACCACGTTGAGGAACCCTGGTCTAGTAGTTATAGAACTGACTTCGGAAAGCTGTGGGCAGGGAGAGCGAATGATGTCTTGTTTCGCCAGTCGGACTGAATTACATTTTCCATAATCTTACACAATCCTGGTGAGGGAGTGCCGGCCTGGTACCTAGAATAGCCAATGGCAGCTATTTTCCGGTTCCTTCTCTCACTGCTAAAATCTGTTAGACACGAGATCTGTAGTCTTAATCGCTGTAATGGCGGGAATTTAGAAGTTTTTAAAAACTGTTCATGTCGAAATGAAATTGCTTTTTTTTTTTTCGTTCAGTGTAAAAGAATTCGTGTCGAGAGCGCATAATAATGGCAGGTGCTCGAAGCGATAAGAAAATTGATGATGTACCATGATAATTGTTAAATATTTGTTCCTCGTACTTATAAATATAGTCTGTTAACAAGTTGAAGGATTTGTTATTCAGTCAGGAGTGCAGTATAGTTTTCAAATCGTGGAGTAATGTTTTCGCGCCTCAAGTCATGTGCCTCGAAAACCATTATAATCGACTTTTCTTTAAGTGTCAGTTCTAAGATTGCCTTCACATGTCAAGAGTAAATATCGAAATCTCATCTAAAAAGAAAATAGTCACTGGACTGGTACAAACCATGATAGCTTAGCCTAATCGGGCACGACAGAGGATGAACTATCCGGTTTGTAATCTCCTTTCTTTATGTGTAAGCAGTTTTACGTAGGGAAGTTCTTACTTGTAAACTTCATGTCAAAAAGGGAATCTTTTAGAGAATTTTTACGCGTCTCGAGTTTTTAGAGAGAGTCCAAGACTAAGTGACTTCTCTCACCATTAAAGTATGTGCACTTTTATGAATAACGAATTCCGAATTCCTGGTTAGCATGCTTTGGCTTGATCCTGAAACCCGATGGAGGTCCATTGAACACAATAATTCGGAACCTAGTTTAAAGAAAATGATAGGTCCCATCCATATAAGCTCACAAGCGTATTTAAGGGACAAGTTTAAAAAACGAAGATACAGCGTGATCGTTTAATATATAATGATTCGTAAGAACCACCGTAGCTCAGTGATAGAGCGTTAACGTAGCATTCGGGAGGTCGTGGGTTCAGTCCCAGCGGCCGACCATCCTGACATTTTTCCTCAGTCACACCAGGCAAATGTCGAGATGGCACCTTCAACTTAGGTCCTGGTTGTCGCCTTCAAGCACTTATCTCTCCCCTATGCCGACCTGAGCCTCAGATGCCTAAAAGTCATGAATGCACCTAAATCGTCTGGACTCAAGCTGAGGAAATCACATGTGGATGCATAAACTGCTCATTTGGTATTAGCCTAACATTTACACATGCAGGCTATTTCAATTTCAATTGCAGCTGATCAAATTGTAGGTTTCTTTTAAGCTGAAATTTTTTTAATTTTTTTCCAAATTATTATATTTTATATAATTTTAGTGTTCTACTAAAACAGTTGATTTTTGCTTGCCTTCGATAATGTGTGTTAGCTTCTTCTTTGCTTTGACTATTATAGTATTACCTTCAGTAGAATGTTTTTTGTTATGAATCGCTTTTTTTGTATCTCTTGTTTAGATATGCTGTCAGCTGGCGCCCCTTTGACTTTCAACATATTAAAAGGTAAGGTGAAACTGGGGAAGTGAAATTGTGTCAGCATTACAGCGATTAGATTTTCAGTTAACTTATATTTTGTTGATCCTAGATATGTACGTAAATTATAAAAAAAAAAGCTATCACTTATTAGTTATTTCACAGAAATATAGTTCTAGGCTATTACGAGTGAGGTGATATAAGGCTTCGTCCGTTTGTTCATCTTGGACTGCTCATTAATATAGTATCGTAACTTAATGGGTATACTCGATATCAGCTTTTCAGAATTGATTTTCCCTTAGAAGTAATGAGAATTACTTTTTCCTACATTATCCGTGATTCATATCTGTAAGATTACTTTCTCCAGTGTAATTTCATTACTAAGGAGCAGATACTTTATTTATTTCTTTTCTCCGAGATGGTCATTGTCGACAGGAGTAACGTACATATGATTGTGACGTAATCTGCGAATTTTTATTTCATATTAAATGTATGGTTTTACTGTTAAATATGTATTTCGTGGGAAATAACATAAAATGCACAATTAAGACATTTCGGATAAAATAATTCACGAATTCCGAGTGTAGACACACATTACGGAATTAATGTTTAAAGTAGATATAATTTGGGGGTACGGTGTTATGTGCTGTTGTATACTACGCAACATGCAGCTTTTGCACGTGTCGTGAATGAGGCACTAAACGAATCCGTTGTCCGTCGCCGTAGATGAAGTGGTAGTTTAGAAAAGAATTTGGGGTTCCTGTCTGCAAATTTGAGCATTTTGTTTGGCAGGGTAGAGAAAGTGGAAAGTTGCATGACTTATTTGCAAAACAGGGAAGAATGTAGTTTAGGGCTGGGGCGACACTTTACCTCGACCAGACACAAACAGCTGTGCATAGGAAAACAATTTCCGAAATCTCTTTGAAAATAAAATACAGGGTAACAAAACCTGTTTACACCTTCTCAAATTTTTGGAAGGTGAACATGTATCTGGAAATGACGATATAAGGGTGTGACATCCTCTTTTAAATATTTACGCTATGATGGGAAGGGTGGTTTTCTCGATACAGATCGTTGTTCGGAAACAGTTGGGGGTTCATGGTAAATTAATGAAAGAAGAAATTAAAGTTTTGTTGTCTCTCGTGAGTAACCTGTGAATTTTGAAGTTTTTTTACGTTGTTTTTAACATACAAAAAAGTAACTCTTTCAGTTTTTTAGTACCTGATACTCGATCCCTAATCCAGGATTTACATGGTTTTAACGTGTTTTCAATTTCTAGTAATTGTATTGGAAGTTGCTGTGAGATGGGCTGTTTAAAGCTTGTGTCGTGGTTCGTTGGTTATTGTCCCAAAGTGATGACCCTTAAATTTGTATTTAAAAAAATTACTTGGTACAATATCATAACGGTAGGGAGGTTAAGGAAGCATTGTAATGTTTGAGGAAAAAAAAAAACGCGATAATTTACAGAATAATGTGGCTAATGGATCCATTATCGAAGTATAACATCCGAAAGGCGACGATGTCCTCTCTCATTATAATCCGAGTATCGGAAGAATATAGCTATGTATCACATGTGCACACCCAGGAACAAGGAAAGGATATCGGTACTTTGTTACTATTTAGCCATACTACACATATGGAATGGTACTCTGGAGCCGAATTTCCTTTCTTTAGTTCTGACTGCGTACGAAACGTACGATTTGCTTGCAGGTTTAGAAAACACAACGACGTATTTTCACTTCCTACGTTACCATACAGGATTTGAAGGGAGAGAGGAAGAAAAATAGTCTATTGTTACCTCTCCTCCGTTTTCCTCGCAATTCAAATGCTAGTTCCTGCACCATCATTACGAATTCTGACCATCTGCCCTTTGTTAACACAGATCGCATATCTTAACGAAACTTTTGTGCCTGCTATGGTGACGACCGTGCTCATCTTCACCCACTTTGAACGGCTTGAACCACCAAACACCTGGGCTGAAATCAGAGCAGCATTTTCATATCCTGTTCACCGAGTCGCCGTAGCTCAATGGTAGAGCTTTGGCGTAGCATTCGGGAGGTCGTGGTTCGATCCCAGCGGCCGATCATCCTGACGGAAGTTTTTCCAGGGGTTTTCCTTAGTCACGCCAGGCAAATGCCGGGAGGGTACCTTCAACATAGGCCCTGACTGACACCTTCGCAAATCCTTTCCTCTCCCCTATCCCGGCCTGAGCCTTAGATGCCTAAAGCCCGTAAATAAAATTCAAGAATTCATATCCTGTTCCTAACACTATGATGCGAGTCAATGCAGCTTTGTTCCCTTGAACGCAACATTTTGGTAACGTAACGTCGTCCCAATTTTCTCTTCATTTATATGCTTGACACAATTGAAGAACTTTAAAGAAGAATTGATAACATGTACTTCATCTGCAGCGTGACCAAATTATATGAAAATGTTGACACATTTGCTTCCTATAAAGTATACCGAAAATGCATTTGCTTTCTTTTTTGCATGAGCTTTTGTTGTATTTTAATTTACAATGTAGATTTGGTGCATTAATAGAATGAACAGTAGAATTAGAAGTTGATGTAAGTTTTGTGTACATTGCATAATTCTTTTCTGCTATTTCTAACATCTAGCATCTGTACGTTAAAGAGAGAAGACTTTTTCCATATGTAATTTGTTTCAGAATGTAGGGTAATTGGAATTATTTTAGTTATAGTTATTTCATATTGCATTGCAATTAGAAGTTCCTACAGCATAAACTTACTAGTTTTATTTCTAGATAACATTATGGTTATTTGTATATTACCCCCGAACAGGTTACGCCGGTTATTATGACAAATTTTATGCGCTTTTTACCACCAGTGATTGCCGGGAAGGTTTACTGAATAAGGGCCGTGGTAACTACCATCCTTTTTCTCGCAACATGTCTAGATTAGGTCATAAATTATCTTACAGCCGATTGTTTTAAGTCAAATCTTCAAAGCATTCCGTGGTTTAGTGGTTAACTTGCGGACTTGGGATCGGTACTGCGGGAAGACAAGCAAGTTCTTTCTTGCTACCGGGGTCCTAACTGAGACTGTAATGTTTCCTCAGTTTCACTAGATGAATACCGGAATGTTACGTTCAATATATGTTCTGGCCACAGTCGTCATGACTCCTTTCCATAAAAGAGTGTTCACCGAGGGACGTCGTTTTTAGACCAGTGTTTTTCAACCTTTTAATACTCACGGAACGGCAAATTACAGGGAGAAATTTTCAAGGACTGAAAGATGCCAGCAGGTTAGAGGTTTATTTAACGTTCAAAAGTTAACAGCACGTCTTCAGATTCTAGTTGTTTTAATAAAAGAAATATAAACTTTAATCTCAGTTTCGAACTGTCGAAATCTACAAAGTGTTAATTAAATGTATTAATTTGCCGAGGACCGGTGCAACAGTTTCGCGGACCGCGGTTGTAAAACCACTGCTTTAGACATGACGGCCTGTAGCTTTAAAATGCTATGAAGGCCAGGACTATAAACAGAATTATCAAGGGTATGTATTCACTTTACAAGTAAGGTTCCTGAACAACATAACTACGAAGCTTCCTATGAAATACATTCGATGCATCACAGTTGTTGTTTTTTTAATGTCATTCAGCAGTTCGTGACGTCCTGGTTTTACGAAAATATTTCTAAACATTTCACCTTGTATGTGAGATACATGTAGAAATACTTACTTCGGTAAAGATTTTCTTACGCTTCTTATCCTCCGTGGCGTTAGTGTCGAGTAAAATAGTGTCAGTTTCATCACTGATGGTGAAAGAAATGGTAGCTAGGTTTCGAGGAATAAAATGTACATTATTTGCTATACTTGAGCATTCTCAGAAATGCGTAGTAATAATCTGTAGTACTTTATACATATATATTAAACATTGTCGTGAAGGTGAGATTAAAGTTAGGTATTTTTCGTTTTGTTGCAATTTAGACTGTAAGTCTTCAGGCTTTCGGATATGGCTCTCTGAAACAACCCGAGGCCTCCACCATCTTATGCTACTCGTTTCTATCGGTGATGAACGAGCCGGTCATTGTCATGGTCGCCCAGGTACCGCCTAATTACGCCTAAATCATTAGCTCTACGGTCGACTGTGGCGATGACCGGCTCGTTCATCACCGATAGAAACGAGTAGCATAAGAGAAAAAAGCAAAAGTATGCAACTCAAACTTCAGATAGTGTTTAACAAATACTAAAGGTATACGTACTTACTTTCGACAGCGTTTTAAAACCTTCAATAAATTGACTTCCCCCAGTGAACATCCGTGCGGAAATGACAGTTTGATCGATAACCGTATAAGATTTTGAAGTTGAAAGCAATATACTAAGGTGTGAAAGTGGAATACGTTTGACATCACTGTATTTTATTATTTGTCCTAGAGCTTACCAGAACTGAGATAATGAATAAAACTCACCTAAACATTGGCCATCGGAAATGCAATAGTCAAATACTAAGCTTTTAGCTACCCAAACGGTAGCATCGTCAGGCATTGACAAAAGTTATTGAAATATGTGTTTTTCATTGTAAATTATGTACGTGTGACTATGCGCTAGAGTTGAATACAAAATTGCAAAGTGCGCTAAGTGATTCCTCACATCAATACAAGACAAAAGTTCTTGACAAATTTTCGAACTCTGCATAGTTCCGGAGCTACAGGTTGCCGAAAGCGTGGGGGAAAAACTTTAAAAGCATATTTCTAATACCACGAACAGTAAATGTGATGCGGCATGGTACCGTCAAAGACTTTAAACCTGCCCTATTAGGAAATGCGTATTTCAAAGTTCCGAAAAGTACATACGGGATTTCGGAATGCTTCTGAAATGGAGGTAGGTTGAAATGAGCATGAATTAAACGACTTCCCGTATGAGTAAAAATGACATACGTCCAGTCGGACAACGTTATTCGATTTCTTAGATAATAAAATATTCGATGAAATAATGCAATTTTTACTCCTCCTTGTTATGCATTTTATATATATATATAGACAGTCGTTTGGTGTACGAAATATTGACTTGGCGTAAACGAATTATTATTTCCTTGTGGATTCATGCTCATTTGGACTCATCTGACCCATCTTTACTTCATAGAATTTTTGAGAGTCCCCTAATTCCTTTGGGGAATCCCTTTCTCACGCATTGCGGAATTTTGAAATATGCATTTTTGGATAGTGCAGATTTCAAGTCTTTGACGGTACCATGCCGCATTAGCTCTACTGTTCGTGGTGTTAGAAATGTGAAGCTCTAAATTTCATTTTCCCACGCTTTCGGCAACCTGTAGCTCCGAAACTATGTACATTTCGAAAATCTGTCAAGAGCAACTTACGTCTTGTTTTTATGTAAAGAATCAGCTGAGAAGATTGTCGGTGTCATTTTAAAACAGGTTGTATCTTTAGGTAGGACAGTTAATATAAGGGCTTTGAGCGTAACTACAATATATAGATATACATGTGAATGATTTTTCTTCTTCTGATTCTTACAGAGCGCCTCAGAGCTTCTAGTGCTTCCAGCTCAACATCCAGTTCAGGCGTAAGTTTATTTACAGTCTGTTTTGATTTAGTGTTATTTTAATTTGATCTGTGTTATATTTACAGGATTTTTAGTCATGAAAAAAGCTGGAGTGTCGGAAATAGTCAAGGAACTTGCGTGTGCGGTAAAAGTCCGCAAGTTTCGTAACAAATATCAGCAATCTGAAAAAGTCAGAGAGTCTTAAATTTGGTTTCGTTCTTCGCTTGACGTATATCTTTTACCCTGTACTTTGTTTAATTGGTCTACCTGAATAAGAAGTAGCGATTCTACAACTAGATTTGAAGCGTATCTATGGCCTTAAGACATATAAGGCTCAGATCGGGATATGGGAGGAAGGTGTCGACCAGGACCTGTGTTTGAAGGTGTCATCCCAGTATTTGCCTAGTGTGACTGAGGAAAACCCTGGAATACCTCAGTCAGGATGGTCGGCCACTGGGATCGAACCCACGACCTTCCTGATAGGATGCTACGCCAGCGCTCTACTACTGAGCTACGGTGGCTTGGTCTCTACACTTAGAGTCAAAGTTTTCACTCGTTCTAAAAAAAAACTCTTGGATTTTTTTTTTTTTTTTGCATTGGTCTTGAATTTTTGTTATACTGGTCCTGGAATTTCATTAAATTGAGATATCTTTAGCTGTAAAATATATTTTCTTTAAGAAGTAAATAAAAGAACAGAAATAAGAAAAAACAACTGTGTTTCAAGATTACTAAAATATATTTTTTAAAAGTACGAGAAGCGAGTATTGCTTTAGAAAGAGAAGCAAATGGATTAACGGAACTATCAGAAAATGAAATGATTTAAAACTTCTTACAAAATCTAATATTCTCCGAAAAGGTTCTGAGAAACAAAGGAAGTGTCGTTACATTAGGACAAGGAGCTTGTTAAGTTGCAATGAATTAAATCTGTTCTAAAAATGCTAATAAAAAGTATGCTCTATATATTGTAGTGTCATTAGTTTGATTTTGACTGCTTAGGTAAGTATTTCAAATTATATGTTCAGGTATTTTCTTGGTGTATGTTTGGAAAAAAGTTTAATTCACCTGGAAAACCTCAGAATTTTTAATTGGATACAAGCGTGGGGAACACTATAGAGCCAGTGATTTCAAATTTCCACTCTTAAAAACATGCTGTTAGGTTAGATAACTAACGAAAGTACATGGAATTCTTAAATTTAATGTTTTCGTGTTAATTGCCATGTTTAGAACATATAGGGCTGTGGAAATATGTAAATTACTGGAAAAAGTCAGTGAATTCATCTGTGGGTGGGTAACTTGTGTTTTAGATTAAAAGGTTCGATTCAAGATCAAAGCGAATATATATAATACGTTAGCGTAGATTTGAGCCCTGTTCATCAAATTAAGGAACTAAAACCTTTACTATTCCTAACAGTCTCTGACACGTTAGATTCATGGATATATTTTAACGTGCTTTTAACTCTGATTAAATTTCTTCATTAAAAATTTGATTTCTGTTGTAAGTTGTAGTGCTTGTACTCTTTCCTAAAACGTAAGTATTTATAGATTTGATTTCTGCAGGTAGTCGAAAAGTTATTTTACAGTCGTCTCGCTATTGCTATTACAGTGAGACCCCGATAAGACGCGACCCGCCTATTACGCTGTTCGTGTAATACGCGAATTTTGTCCAGTCCCTACAAATATAGCTGAAGCTTTTATAAACCCAAATTATTGAACTCAGATCTCGCGTTATACATTCTCGGGGATTTGCTTTCTGGACTTGGGAATATTTGGAAGACTTGGAACATTATACTATAGTTGTATGTCCTCAGTAGGGTTATCAATCTCAGGCTACACCTGATATCGTCAGCGTTCATAAAATAAGTGTCCAATACTCTTCCCGTATTAAACGAAAACCTTGTTGAAAAAATTCGAAACTCAAAGAAAGCACGGCCAAAACATCACTTTTAATTAGGAACGGCCCAATAATTCATGAGGATTCTCGTTTACATTAAGAACGTTAATAAAGAATTACAACTCAATCCCTGCAGCTGCGATGTTGGGAGGTGGAAACGGATAGTGAAATGCGGGAATTAGGATTAAGCCCGTTTCACGTGCGAAACAAGAGATACACCTACTACTGTATCATACAGTATTTTCCTTACTGTCTAGAAATACAGAAATTACGATTATAATTTCAAGAATTTACTTATATCTAAATACGAATGTTAATGTATGCGTGAAAAATATGAACTGTATTGTGTGTTTGGACTACTTGGTCGTCTGCTGTCCAATACATGGCTTTTACGCGCTTCCTCAAAGAGCGGTTTTACAAAGTTTTACTGTATTTTCGTAATCGAACCTCTTCATATTATGAGCTCAACCAAAACTGAATATTCGCATCAAAGCGTAATTGACACCTTTTTCCTCAGCACATTCTTCGTGTTTTAACGCTTAATTGGGTGTAAACATGCAACCCATAGATGAATTGTAGAACCTTTATACATCACTGTATTTCATACACCAATACGCATTATTTCCTAGTGGTTTTCGGCATATTTAACCTTAACTATCAGAAACACTCATTAGTCGTTCATAACCGAAACACACAAATGTAGGGAGCCTCATGGCTCAGTGGTAGAACGCTCACCTCTTTTTCGTGGGAGTCTTCGGTTTGATCCCTCCTCGTGCCAGTAAGCTTTGTTGTGGACAAGCACCGTGTGCGTGGGTTTTCCCGTTTCCTCCCACTTTCTTCATTCCACCAATTCTCCCATGATCATCATCCATTCGACCTGAGCCAAAGTTGCCTAAAGCTCTTTAACAGAATTCAAACACACAAAAATAACTTTTCATTTATTTTCCGTATAATTTTTTCTATAGATTTTTCTCACACACAACCATATTCTTCCACCACGTGCGTTTCTACACACTTAACTCATTTTCAGGAAGCAGGGAAATCCCACATATATAAACTAGACAACTTTTCTGCGTAAAAACTAAAGCTCCTCTTTGAATTTTTATTTATGGCCTTTGGGCATCTAAGGCTCAGGCTGGGATAGAGGAGGGGAAAGGATTCGGGAAGGTGTCGGCCAAGGCCTATGTTGAAGGTGCCATCCCGGCATTTCCCTGGTGTGACAGGAAAAACTTCAGTCAAGATATTCGTAAAGCCACTCTTATGAGAGAGATCTGACGTCGCACTGCAACATGTCGTTATAACAAGGTGTAGCTACTTTTTTCATTTTATCATTTATTTCTATTTTAGATTTTTGAGTGACTTAAGGCCTTTAGGCAACCGCATGGATGGTGAAGGGATGATTGGTGGAATGAAGAAAGTGAGAGGAAGCTGGAGAACCCCGAGAAAACTCACGCACACATTGTTTGTCCGCATGGCATGAGCAGGAATCGAACCGACGACCTCCAAGCACTAGAGGCGAGCACTCTACCATTGGGCCACCGCGGCCCAATTATCTTAGATGTTCGTGTAATTATTATGTTCTTTTAACTTGATAAAGGCTCATAAGAGAAGTGACACGTTGTTAATGTGAAATAACGCGTTGTTGTTAAACCTACGAAGAGGAAGCTGATCACACGTCAGTTCTAAATTAATTCGGCTTCAGGCGCAAAAATGAAAATCTCCAAAATATATTATGTCCAGTTTAAGAGTTCTTGTAGCATATCTCATTTTATTATTTTAATAATTGGTTTCATATACTAGGTGCGTACCAAAAGTCCGTAGCTCCCACCGTTGTTAATTTTGGAATGAGATCTTTTTGTTATAATCCCCAGCTACTTCTATTCGCCGTTGCCACCTTTATACCCAGCTATTAAAGGCGTCTCAACATTCCTTTTCTGGGGTTTATTTTATACACTGGAAAATTGACTACTCAGGGCACTTCTGGACGCAAAATGTCTTCCCAGTAATCAATTTTTCAGTTTTGAATAAATCTAGAAGTCCCTGCGGGCAACATCAGGTTAGTAGAGTGGGTGAGAGAGTACCTTGATGTTCATGTTATGTAAAATTTGTATCAAAATCTCGATATGTGAGAGGAGGTACGGTATATTAAGTCCGAACGTGATTCTGAAAGATATGGTAGTTATTGCTGTGCTGCAGGAAGTAGTCGTTTACTAGATTGTTGAAGAATATACTGCCCGTTGATTATTGCTTTTGGTACAGCATTCACCAGAATTGGTCCCACTCTTTTCATTCGGAGATACTTGTCCAAATTTCTGGGTTGGGAGGGGGGGGGGAAGGACTGTTGTCATTATTTGGACTATCTTTTGTTTCTGGATTGAAACTGAGATAAAGGTTCCATCCATTGTGATCATCGACTCCAGCAATTACCCATTAATAGCACAGTCCCTTGCCAGAAAAGTACTGAAAATTTTCATGTGGAGAGTTGTCTTTTCATTCAGTTGTCAAGAAACCTAGCATGAACTGATCTTGGAACAGCCGTAGTTCAGCAGGTACTGCGTTGTCTTCGCATTAGGGAGGTTCTGGGCTCGGATCCAGGGGCCGGCCATCTCTAATATTTTTCCGGAGTTTTCCTCAGAGACATCAGGAAAATGGCTGAATATCTTCAACTTGAACCCTGGCCGACTCCATCACACATCCTTTCCCTTACCCTATCCCGGCCTAAGCCCTAGATACCTAAAGGTCATGCATAAAATTAGTGTAATTAAATCCAACAGAAGCAATATGGACTTTCTGTAGGCATCTTGTACAAATATGTGTTATGTTCTATTTAGTTTGAGGTATATACGTGTCTGTCTGCTGATTTTTTTTCGCATTTCTGTTTTGCAGAAAGACTCTTCGTCGAACCAGAGTCCTTTCGTACAAACTCCACATGGGCATCCTGGATTTAATCCACAAAAAGTTGGAAAAGGATCTGTGGTAAGTATTTGTCAAAACGAAGAATTATATATATATAAGATAGTTATATTATTTTTTTTCCAATGTTCATAAACATTTGTGTGTATATAAATTCATAGAATACATAAGTGCTTAAATATTTATATATTTATTTATTGAATATAGTTATTATAGCTGTTCATATTTGCCTCAAGTAATATCTCTAAAGAGAAAAAGCATAACGACTAAATGCAATTTCTAAAAGCAGAATAAAAAATAATCAATAATCAGAAACCGCTATGGAGGGAACTAAGTCAGATTAACTCTGGATAGATTTCTATTGCTATATTTTGCAAAAAGCAATCACCAAGCTATTCGCTAAATACGACATCATTAAAATTGCGACTAGTGAGGCCGTAAAACTAACCATTCTTTAGTGCAGTTAAAAAAGAGAGAGAGAGAGAGAGAGAGAAAGTTGAATAGTCCAGGCATCTACCAGGAAATATTTGATTGTGCTAAAGAATATATAGTCTGTGGCCTAGAAAATGGAAGGAGGCCTGGTGGATAGAAAAAGAAGTAGATAAGAACTTAATGAACTGGACCAAAGGCTTTAGCATTAATAAAGAATGGAAGATAATTGTTGACACACACAGAGATATGTATGTTAATTGAGGTGTTAGGGGGCTCTAAGTTTGCTTCATGTTGCTTCTCTTTTGTTAACATGGGATGTTTTATGGCGTCTCTGATTGACTGATTGTTCCGGCCAATGGGGAGGCTGCTTGATCGGGCGTCTCTGATTGGCTGCTTGCTTCGGCCAATGAGGGAGCAGGTAGATTATTGGCCATGTATTTATATATGTGTAATTTTTTGTACAGACTCAGTGTATGTCTGATGAGGATCTTTGCTAGATGGTCGAAACGTTACGTGTATTTTATTTTTTACGTATAATATAGTCTTGTTCAGCAGTTCAGTGTTTTTAATATGTAGTCGAACCATAAAGAAACAGGTTTATCCAAACACATTGGAAAGCAATCATAGAGAAGTTTAAGCAAGTGCGAACCATATGAAGGAATCATCTACGATATTACAGTTCTAAAAGCCTGTTAAAGAACAATACTGTATTCATCCTGGTAGACGTTATTAGAGATCACTCTTTGGAAGCAGTGTTAGAGATCACTGTATCAACCTGAACAAGTACAGTGCACTCTGAAGTCATATTTTTGTACATTCCACCGTTACCAGCTGGCGTTACATAGGCATTTCCGCCATGTGTTGCCTCGTGGTCAATGCTGTTCTCACCTCTGAGTTTTATCTTTTAACCGACCGACAAAGTCTCGTAGACTGACAAGTTGAAAAGGTATGAATTTAGTAGTTATAAGTCCAATGAATAGTAAGCCGTCGTTTTCTTGTTTTTTTTTTGTTTTCTTCCATGCTGAAAAAAAAAGTATGGCTAAATCGTAAGGTGAAAGGACCTATTAAATTGGAAGCTAATGATGAATGAGCTTTATTAAATTAATGAACGTGAACGTGTGTACATGTCAGTATTGATTGTAGAATATTATGTTGTGCCCTGTGTCAGATAAGTAGACTGGGCAATTAAGTATTAGAACATCTATTAGAGAACGTTATTAGAGAACAAATGTACTTAATAGCTGTTATTGCATGTAGCAAATAGAACGTGGAGCGTCCATCTTTACTGGACAACAATAGCTAAGCAAACTGAGTAATGAAGGTCAAATATTCGATACGACGACGACAAAGACAACCGTCCATCGATAAGTACACAAAAAGCAGTTCAACTAACTTGTAAAATATCATAATAGAAATGTATAGAATTAACTTCCGTAGATTCAGAAGTGTGTTTTCTGGTATAAGCGTTTGATTTGCTGCTGGTCACCCCTTACTCCTGCTGTAATATCTTATTACTGTAGTGTCTTCTTTCTAACTGGAGCCAGTGCATTAGAGCAATTTTGGTTCATTTGAATTTGAATTTATTTTAAGGCCTCTCAGGCTTTGGCCAGGATATAATTGGGGAGAGGATGTTAACGGCCAGGGTCTTGTTTGTAGGTACCATTTACCTTGTATGACTGAGGAAAAACCTCAGGATGCCCGACCGCTGGAATCGATCCCCTCACCTCCCGAATGTTAAGCCAACGCTCTAGCACTGAGCCACGAAGTTTGGTTCATACTGTTGAAGCAATAACGAATGACTCACATAGGAATCTTGGTTTTATTTATTCGCTGGGTAAAGGTTACCTTAGTCCTAACTAAACTTCACTCAGGTTAGGTGAAACTGAAATATTATATCGTGTAGACTTCTCCGACCGTTAAGAATTGGCATTGAATAGATCAGTTTTTATTTATAAAAACTTAGCCTTACCTCAAATATTGGCGAAGTGTAGACCGTTGCAGTTAAAACGGAGGTCGGTTACCCTACATGGCAGCGTATTCGCGTGCGTTTGCCTTTGGAACAAGAGAGAGACTAAATACTCAGGTTGATAAATAAATATTTATGTCGTAGGACTGAATGTTCTAGAAGGACTAAAACGGAAATATCTACAGAAAATAGCTACAATCAAAATATTTTCTAACTAGGTCTTTACTCCCTACAAATTGTGTTTTCGTTTTCAATAGAAAAGTGGAGCGTAGCATAAGGCATAAACAGGAAATTAAAAGATGGACGAAACAAATACACAAATAGTTGGTACTGTTATAGGGATTGATGTACTATATTGAAATCTGAGAATCCACCAAACGATCGTGCTCCTTTGGGTTAGTCGGTAAGGCGCTGGACTTCTAACTAAACGACCCATGTTCGAATCCCGCTTATGACCTGTAAACTGAATGATCTGTTTTTTTTTCTATCAGTCAGGTTACTGGAAATTTCTGTGGAGCTAAGTTGCCTGGCCTTTTTCATGAATGTATCCGAATATTTTAAACAGTGATTCTAAAAGTAGCGGGTTTTACACCTAAAATGATTTTGGTACGTTGGATAATGAACAATTCTACTCACAACAGTTTTACATTGATTTAAAAAACAAAACAAAAAACGTTAATTTAAATGTCACACTTTTTAGGGTGTAGTTTTAGATATTAAACGTAAAGTGTGGGAAGCGTATCCTAATATTAAATTCGTTATTTAATTTTTATATAGAGCGATGCACGCATTCCGAAGCCACCAAAGCCTCCGGAGAAACCTCTGATGCCATACATGAGGTACAGTCGGAAAGTATGGGACCAAGTCAAGGCACAAAATCCCGAACTAAAACTTTGGGAAATTGGGAAGATAATAGGACAAATGTGGAGAGATCTTCCAGAAGAGGACAAGCAGGAGTATGTAGATGAATATGAAGCCGAGAAGGTAAGTTGTTCGTTGTCCGTGCCACAAGAAATCAAACTGATGATCAAGTTTCAACACATGCCGTCAGCGTTATTTTATATCTTGTTCGATTGTTGACCTATAGGGGTCAATGCACATGCTAGCTTTAAAAAAATAAAATGGTGAGAATTGCTTGTAAAGTTTTGATTGTGTTTAGCAAAAGAGAAATGCTAGTTAGTTTTAATATCATAGCTATGAAATCATTTTGTATATTAGGCCTTCTTTTTTATCTATTATACGCTGTGTTTATAAACTTCGGGAGGTAATTCCTTATGTCAAAACAGGACGAAAGTTCCTCTTCGCAAATTTTTGAGATCTGCATAGTTTTGGAGCTACAGACTGCTAAAGCCTGGGAAAATAAACTTTATAAAGCTTCATATTTCTAACACCACGAACAGTAGAGGTGATGCGGCATGGTACCGTGAAAGATGCACTATCCAAAAATGCAAATTTCAAAGTTGTTCGATTGGTGAGCAAGGGACTCCCTAAAGGAGGTAGGGGATTTCCAGAAATCCTCTAAAGTAAAGATAGTCAAAATCAACATGAATGGGACGGCTTTCCACCAGGAAGCAATAATTCCTTTCCGCCAAGTTGATATCTCAGTAGATTCCACATGCGGAACTATTAAAAAAAAATGTTTTTATAACAATCAGGACTAAGAATTGCATACTTTCATCGAACGTTTTGTTTATTTATCAAAGTAGATGAAATACCATTGCTCGGTTTGATGCCGGTGATTACATATGCTGGAAAGTCGTTTAATTCATGCTCATTTCGACCTACCTCTACCACAGAAAAAAAAAAAAATATCCGGGAATCACTTCCTTTGAGGAAACCCTTGCGCACGCATCGCACAATTTTGGACTATGCATTTTTAAATAGAGGAGGTTTAGCCTTCGACAATACCATGCTGCACAACTCTACTGTTCATGGTGTTAGAAATATGAATCTCTATATTTATTTTCGCACGCTTTCGGCAGTCTGTAGCGCCGAAACTAGGCATTTTTTTTTTAAAATTAGTCAGAGAAACTTTCGTTTTGTTTTGATGTGAGGAATCACCTCCCGAAGTTTGTCGTCGTAGTTTATAATATAAATACGCTGTGTACATTTGTGTACAAAAGTCGTTAATATTTCAATAGGTAGGGGCGTGATAGGAAGAATATTTCTGATGAAGACTAATACCTTCGATACTGATCTGGTAAATTTTGGTAATCAAAGAATGTGACATCACTGATAAGCATTACAAATCACTCAGGAACGTATATGTGGGTATTTCAAGTTATATATGCGGTCAAGAATACATTATTTGTGATAGCTTCACTGTGAAGTGGTCGCAGCAATTAGTCTACTCCAGAAATATGTTGGAGCATCGTAAGTAAATGTAAATTGGAATTCGCCCATTTTCTCATGCCGTTCTACATAGAAGAATGGTAGGGGTTAGTAAGTGAAGAAAATTATTATGTATTATCTTACAGATTTGTGACCTGAACTATTAGGAAGGGCAGCTGTCCATGTTTAAGATGCATAAGTCATATTCCTTCAATGTTTGTACCCTTGCTCACGCGTCATCTAGTCTTATGGCCTGCAGTGCACATCATCCGGCCATGAAAATTTTTGAAGGACGTGGGTAATTATTAGTAAACTGTCTTTGACGAAGCCGCAAAGAAATAGTATCGCATGATAGATCCCGCGAATGGACAGGAGAAGAGGACCTTGTTGTCATCTTTAGTCCGGCCAATCCACTGTTGTGAAAGAACACTATTGAGGAACACCCATACTGTTCTATGACAGTAGTAGTGAGTTCCGTCCATTTGGAGAATAGTTGTAATCTGTATCGAATTGTGGAAACAATCAGTTTTCCAGAATGCCCTGGTAGATGTTGCCAGTCAATTGGTTCGGCGAAGAGAAACGGGCAGTGACTCGTCATGTTACAAACTACAGCCCTGTGCCCTTGCAGTGATCATAATCGAACTGTTAATAATATGTTTGAAACTTGGGCAGCTGCTCTTCGTAGTGATGTTAGTCTGAACAAAAATTTTGACTCACGTCTTAAGAGAGAATATTTGCCAAATTTGCGGAAATGTTCCTCCTGAGTTTGACGTCTATTAACGAAAATTAATATTAATACTTCCCGTTAGGTTACAAAATATCCCTCGACAGGATAAAACGAGGGACCTATGCAACTTGGTGTGATTTTTTTTCCGACGAAAAATTATATTCTTATCAAATACCAGTTGTTTAACTACATATCAGGACCATATTTTCCACAAAAGCTTGTGGTTTTCTGCCAAGTCAATAACTGTATACAATATTTCAGTATATTTATTTTTGAAAGAAGAAAAATCAGTTATAGACATGTGTCAGAACTGTACCTCTGTAAGGTAATAAATAACTATTACTTAATTACATTGCGACACGGGGGCAAATTCAGAAAGTATTATTACGTACTGTGTTTTATACATCTCCCTGCTAAACATTAAACACTAAAGCTACAGGTAGGTTCCCATAGACTTCGAGAACACTAAAGAATAATTTAGAAATAAAGGAAAAGTAAGAACAGAATTGACAAGGAAGGCCTAACCATGGAAATAGCTTAGGGTTAGGCCTTTCCGTATTAATACCTGTCTAGTCTTCCTAGCCAGTCGAAGTCTGCAGGAAAGACGAAACGTAACTATAACATGTAAAATACTTAATGTTCAACAGGGAGTTGTATAGAACACAGTAAGTACTGCATTTCTAGATGAATATTTTCGTCACGTACGAAACTCTCACCATTCTTTCATGAAGACCTTGTAGTTCTGTCGAATAGCTTCCAAGGATAACTCAAAGGTCACAGAAAACTTATTTTAGTCTTCATCCAGTTTTATTTCGAGGACGTGTTTCTTTGCCCTTAACAACGTATGTATGGCTGCTTCGAATTTTATTTTAAATGAACCATTAATTTTATATATGTCAATGTTTCTTTGTGAATTGCGAAAAATCGTTAAGGTAAAAAAGGCACGGTAAATGATTGATGTAACATCTTAACGCTTTCAGGACAATAGTTCTTGTGGACAGGTGTTTAAACGTTCTTTATTGAAAGATCATTCTACAGCTAGGGAATAGGTGTTTTTCTTATTATTATTGTGCCGTTAAACTTCCTACCGATATTATTAGAAAATGGTATTTCAGGCACAAGTCTGGATAGTGTGGGGGGGGGGGGAGAATGTTGGAAGAATAGCCAGGGCCTATTTTATAGCTACCATCCCAGCATTTGCGTGGTGTGACTCAAAAAATCATTTTATGCTGAAATGACCAAATGAATACTATTATTATTATTTTATGCAAGTTTGTGTGTGACACATGGTGTAATGAAAATGAATATTGACCAAATTCAGATTTTTGTTTCTTAGGGACTAAAGTTTGTACAACTTAGTCAGGAAGTGTAGATTCGGATGGCCTGAGACATAGTTGCCTAAAGGCCTTAATTAAAAATAAATTCCGAAATGTAGATTCGGAGATGTAAATAGGCCAGGTGAAATGAAAACTTCTAACTTCTTTTAAATGCGAAATTTTGTAGGGAATTAACTTCTATAATAAATCTTTACCTACTGCGGACGTTAATCTTATATCTTTTCTGCGTTGAAATACTGATACCGAGCCGCCGTAGCTCAGTGGTAGAGCTTTGGCTTAGCATTCTGGAGGTTATGGTTTCGATCCCAGCAGCCGACCATCCTGACAGGTTTTTCCTCAGTCACAGTAGGCAAATGCCGGGATGGCACCTTCAACATAGGCCCTAGCCGACACCTTGCCGAATCCTTCCCACTCCCCTATCCCGGCCTGAGCTTTAGATGCCTAGAAGCCTTAAATAGAAATTCGATTCAAATTGAAATACTGCTATTTCTTTTTGAGCACGTGTACTCTTAATATAACGTTTAAACACCTGATTCTTTATAACACTTCTTTTTTTCGTTGAGACTTAATTTTGTCGTCTGTTGTGAACAAAATATAAAATCACATTAAATACTGTGAAATAGTAAATACTAGAGAAATCACATTATTTTCTAGTGGTTCATCACATTAAATATTGTACTTGTGAAAAGATGTGTATTGATGTTATTCTTGCAGTACAGTTATCAGTTATGAATGTTATATATTGATACATTTCATGTGTGATAGTTGTGTATTGGTGTTATGCACAAACATTCATTCTTTTTATTGTTACATTATGTTTTTTTTGCTTATAGAGGAAAAGAAATTATAATAGCGAGGGTTGTTACTTGGGAACAAGAAACACTGTGCTTGTGTGGTATACTAAAAGGGTAATGATTTTTAGATTGATGCTAATTGAATTTGGATACTTGTCCGGAAATTAGAAAAGTTCCGTTGCCACTTTGATGTATATATATCAATTTGGAGAGAGTACTTAGTCAGCGAACACTTTAAATGGTGCAGGTGATTCGGGCGTACTGTATTTAGAACATTCAGAAATGCCAAAAGGCCATAAATCAATTCATTTAAGTTCTTTTAGACATTTAAAATTATTTTATTTATTAGTCAGACCACCCAGGTTAGCTAGCCCACCTATCTGGCCACATTGCTCCAAAGCTTTCATCCAAACGGCAAAACTGTAAACGAAGTAATAGTTGATAATTTATTCTTCGTTATACCCAAGATGATGTTTGCTTTTCTACGGACTGTAGTTAGTCACGAAAAGTAGTTAAGGATAATGTACAACAACGATCTCCAACAAAAGATGGCAGCACTATCTCGGTATATGTCTAATGTATTCTTACCGTTGCACGAAATTTCCTTGCTGCTCCTATAAATTCAAGCCTAGAGAGTTCAAACTTTCAGGGAAGAAAATTCATAACCAATTGAAGAGCATATCGATGCCAATTTTTTATTTTCGTTTTCCTTCATTGTTGTTGGGAATATCAAAGTCTATAACATTGAAGCTCTTTCAACAATGAACAAAAGCGAAAATTAAAAATCGGCGTCGATCATGCTCTTCGCTGAAAGTTTGAACTCTTTAGGCTTGAATTTGTAGGAGCAGCAATGAAATTTCTTGTAACAAAGAAAATACATTAGACATATACGGAGGTAGTGCTGTCATCTTTTGTTGGAGATCGTTGCTTTACATTAACCTTAAAGGCATATGCAAAGGGTTGCTATTCGTCCCGGAGTCGAGATTACGTTCCGGTGGTGTACCAAAAACGATTTTCGGAACGCGCAGATGCCGAGATTGGGGGAAAAAATTCAAACCGTCCTAGACGAGGGTCTGAGGCGTCAGGACTGTGTCTTCAAAGTTCTGGTTTCGAATCCTGGCTGGGACTATGCCGAAAATAATTTTCGGACCGCATAAATGTCGAGACGGGGGGAAAAAAATACCAAGCATCGTAGTCGAGCAGTCTGAGGTGTCAGGCCAGCGTTTCGAATGTTCTAGGTTCGAATCCTGTCTGGGACATGGATGATTATGGATTTCAAAGTTTTACAGCTAATGACATCGTGACGGGCATACTATTAAAATGGCCCAATAATCACAAAGTTTTTACGGGGAAAAATTATCGTGTCCTTTCTTTTCACACGACTATATTCTCTTGAATTTATGAGCACGGCAGCTCAAAAAAGTAGAAATGAAATCTTGAATACGTAGAATACGGATTAAATTTAGTTCACGATTCAGCTACTTTTACGTTGAACGAAACCTGTTTCGTTGGGCCAGGGATAAAGCGTTTTGCTGCTCTTATTGTTATCGGTATTATTCTTTGTTTCCTCTTACTTCAGAGTTATTTGAACCACAGGCTGATTTTTTTTTATTATTTTGCAGCTGATTATAACAATACCAAGAAGAAAAGTATACTTTGTTTAATAGAACCAGACAAACAATGGGAAACGTTAAATAATTTCGATAAAAAAGGGAGAAAAAAACGTATTTTTTGTATTATTTATTGAAGTTTATTTTTTTTAACTGGTCCTTACTTTTACGCAACAATAGCCATTTGTTTCCATTGTTCTTTCGACCAGGGATTATATTTGTAATTCCAGAAGTTAGTAGAGGAGTGGTCGCTACTGTAATTAATAGTGGACATAAAATTGACGTCGTTTTTAACGCAACAAAGTTCAAGTATTTAACCCTTTTTTGTATTTTGCACATTTCAAAGATTTTCGTAAATTAAGAGCGTCCCGGATCTTCCAATTTTGAAATATAGCAAATCTACATATGCGTAATGTTGATAATAGGGCCTATTTCTTCTTTCTGTAATGTTAAAGCATTTGAATCATAACTGAGTCTTTATTTTGTGTGTGTGTGTGTGTGTGTAATGGTATAGCGTAAATTGCAGCAATATTGTGATAAATCTGGGACGCATGATTTTCCCACCGTAAATTCCTAACATTGTTTAAATGCCTAAATAGAATATGTGAATTGATAACCACTTTTGTCTATTTACTTTCAAATTTTGACTCTCATTCCCTTCACAAGAAACTGAAGTGTTGCCAGAATTCTAGCATACAAATCGGAACGGTTCATTTTCTCGTCTTAGATAGAAGTTTTTAATGTTGAATACGAATGTCTGACTAGAAATAGGAAAATTCGATATTCATTTTCCGCATTCGCCTATTTCAGTTTGTGACGTTTCTTTCGTGTTTGACTAATCTGTTTACTGCTGAACATTTTCATCAAGCTGGAATGGTTTAATTTTCTGACCATCGATAATTTTAGTGCTGGTTATGGATGTTCAATTAAAATTTCTAAATCCGATGTCCATATTACGTGACTATATTCCAGTTTTGGGGTATCATATCCTTACAGGCTAAACGTGAGTTTTGCTGGGATATGAAAAAAGGCCGGAGAATTTAGGAACTCTAGTTTGGTATTTGATATCAACATTAGAAACTCAATATATGACGAGAAATCGAGCGACGTGGTCTAAGGAAATGGGGGTCATTGTTTGGAAGGAAATAGTCAAATTTGGAAAGTTAGTGTCATTCAGATATCCTAATTAAACATTTCTATTAAGGGTTCAAACTCTTATTTGTGATGGAAAAATCAAGCGTACAACTTCGATGCTAAAAACATAGTAACACAGATGATCCGAAAAAGTCCGAAGTGAGAGAAAATGCTGAAGTGTGGAAAGCGAACATAGAATACGTAAGTTTTAAGAAGACGTTCGAAACCTGCAATAAAATCTTAAAATCTATTACTGGTGAGAAAATCAAGCGTCATGGCTTTTATACAAAAATTGCTGTAATTTAAAATATTCACTTCCTTTAAAAATACGTCACTTATATTATTAAGCTTCATATGCATTAATTAATGACGGTACATTTTCACCAATTATGTTTTCAACTTTATATATCTATACTCTGTGTTTATTTATTTGCAGTGAAAATTATGGTTAGTATTAAAATCATTTTCGTTTAAGTATGTAAAAGGGGTTATATTGTTGCATTAGTTACTAAACCACACATGCGCAGTGTGTTTCTACTTTTGGAACAACCCTCGTATGAGTTGCATGGTGTTAAATCCCCACTGCACAGTTATAAAATCCTAAATTGTGATATTATTCCAGGTAGAATATAACGAAGCATTGAAAACATATCACAATTCACCAGCCTACCAAGCGTGGGTGGCTGCTAAAACGAAAGGTAGGTCATTCACTCTAAGGAGTACTAGAGGTTTTCCTCTAGACTGCATTACTAGCAAGGAGCATGCCTCTACCTTTTATAAAAAGAGAAACGTCTTTGCTGAAGGTATCCCTTATGTACCTTTAGGACACGGAGAAACTTGTTTTTTAACAGTTTTCAGTTTGGCCCTGCTATAAATAGTTATGCCTTTTGCTTCGTGAATAAGGGAGAGCAGGCTTGCTAAATCTTCTTGTATAAAATAAAACAGGTAACGGGGAAAACTCAGAGCTTGTATTAAAAGTGATATTCCTCTTGCATATTAATTCTAACTTCTTGTGTAATACAACTAAGATTATTTAGTTTCACATAAAATTATGTGTTTCTAAGCGACAGTCTTCTGCACTGTTGCATGTAGTGTATTTCTCAGGCATCATTACGTACATCATTTATAATGGTGCCGAAACCCGGGACATTATATGATATAATGAAGATGGTTAATTGTGGAATTACAAATATTGCAATAGGAAAAAAATAATTCTTCGCATACGGAGCCGTGGTTCCGAATAAGTTATAATGAATATTACTCGAGTTCGTTACAGTCGGATTTCTTATGCTTCTGGCACTGAAATAGTTACAAGAACTCATGTTAAAGGAAACTATTTAGGTCTTGATTAAACATTTATTGTATGCAAGATTTCCTTGACGCGGGAAAAGCACCAAATACGTGATTGGCTAGTAGATGTCAAAATGCATTCCAACAAACAACACGTATTTCTAATGGGAAAACGAAATACCAAAAAGTACGTGATACGTTAGTAAGCATGAACATACATTGTCAGATCCAACAGTGCCGTCCTTATCATAGGAAAACGAATTATTAAATTCTGTTTTTAAAATAACTTGATTTAAAAATAATCCGTATCACATTCTTCCATCTTTCGCCAATATGAACAAGACCGAATATACAATTTTTGTAGAACTCTTTGAAGAAGGATGTTGGTGCAGTTTACAAGGCCTGTCAGTTTTCTTACGATCTTTTAACGAAGGGGGTGATTCACATCCGATTTAATCGGGTGCTACATGCTCCAATCCCACTGATAGGCATTGTGGGACTTCTCGTCTCTTCTTCATGCATGGCTAATGTCAAAAATTGAATTGCTTCTTATTTAGTGTTCTCATTCTTCGTGGTAAAAAAATGAATTTGCTTATATATAAACTAGAAAAACCTGAAACTTATTTGCTTTTTTCAAGTAATAATATGTGTTTTTCTACAAAAATTTGCGATAGCGCTTAACATCGCTGGGAGGCACACAAATTTGAGTTCTGCTACCAGCTATTCTGGTTTATGTTACAGGGCTTTCACCAGGGGAATTTTTGAATGAAATGTAAATTAAAACCCTGGCCGCTGTCTCGCATGTCATTCCTTTAGAGTTGTAACGAAATCAATCCATTGGTATTTCCTAAGCCTCTTAATTTAATTTAAATTAAAATTCGATGTACAAGATAATCAAGAAGTTGCGTAAACCTTCACCGACATCACCGTGTTATTCCCTGGCAAATTATCTTTTCAAAAAGATTTCTCTGAATCATGTTTTAGAATAATTTTTGGCAAGAAAAGGTAGTGAGGTCGTGCTACTGTGAAATATATAATACTTAATTTCCCACTTTGGAGAAAGTTTTCGGCTTCACTAAAGAGGGCTATAATAAAATAGCTCACTCCACTATTAATTTTTAGACCTGAATTTCTCTCCCATCTTGAGGATTCGTATATCTACAGTTACTAGCTTTAAAGTAACTTTACGAAGATGTAAATAAACAATGTTTCTTTTCCCCTCAGCGGGAAGCAAGTCAGGTGAGAAAATTGACGGGCAAGGTCTGGGCATCTTCTGTTAAGTTGCCTGAAACCATGCCACTGGTAAAATATTCGTTATGGTACCTTTGTCGCCTGCATTCTTTCCCTCTTTTAATTACTGAGAAAATTTTGCTAAGTGGTCGTCATTTTTCTGTACGTCTTTTCGGAGAGAGTAGCAAGGCCTTGATTACGTGGTCTGTTACTAATACATTGTAGAAGTGTTAACAAGTAAAAAGACTGATGCGCAGAGGAAAAGCAGCTCATTTTAATAGAAGTTACTGAGGTTTCCAATAAATCAACTACCATAGACCTATTGTCCTACCTTCCGTTCGACCATCTATCACCTGACCGTGGTCCTGTCCTTGGGCCATGCTGTTGCTTTTATTTCTGTTTAATTTTTTTAAATATTAATATTTGTGTTTTTCTTCATTCTTTATTTATCGCTTGCAATCTAACGCTTATTATCAGTCAGCAGAAACAAAGTGCATGGACAGGCCAGTCACCATCTCTACAAGTTCATGTGTATGTGTGTGCTCCTTTGTGGTGGCAATGTTCATTTCTGTGCATTTGAAAGGTGAGGTATAAGATTGCACCCTTCATGTGTTACACAAAAATTACACATACACCTACATATCCATATATACACGTATTTGTTTTCATGGATTTGATTTTCCGTCCTTTTATTTAAAAAGTAATATTAAAATTAGCATCCTCTTGTTTTCGTCTACTCTTGCAGTTAGAGTATGAGAAAAGTTTGAAAGTATATCACAGCTCCCCCGCTTATTTGGCCTATCTGGCTGCCAAGAGCCGTGGGAAGTTAGGTATGTTGACCATTTTAACTATTTCTTTTAATGTTAATTTAGTAGTGTAATATATCTCCACATCATTTCTATTGCTTTTGTTGTTGTTGTTGTTGTTGGGGGCAGATACACACAATCTGGTGGAGGTTGTAGAGTATGGTTGTCCTTTTGTGGTTGTGGGTTGCTTATTTTGTTCACTTTCAAATGAGCATGGCCACTGCAACAAACTTGGAGGTATGTACTTTGTTTAAAAAAAATAAGTACATTTACCTTTGTTGATATTACATTGTCAACGGGTGTTCTTCATTTGTTTATTTTGTGGGTGGTTTATCTTTCAGTTGGCTTGTTTGCTTTTTATGTTCTATTTCGTCTTCGTTATTTGTGTGTGTGTGTGTGTGTGTGTGTGTGTGTGTACGGGATAGGAACATGTGGGCCTAATTACTGAATCAAATCCTCATTGCAAACATGGAATATTATTGAGTTTAATACTGATTAAAAGGAGCATATTATGAAGCATAATCAAGCTTCTGATGAATTAATGATGGCCGTAGCTACGAAGTACTGTATTTATTTTAATGTGTGTCTTTAGTGCATGAAATGAATGGGTTTACTTATCGCCTTCGGGTTAGGGATGGCCACTTCCGGAAAAATTGTTTTCCGGTTTCCGGAAATAACGTTTTCCGTTTCTCGGAAAATGTGGCCATCCCTACTCCGGGTTCAATTCCCGGTATAGATACATTAAACGTACTGGCTTGGACTCTATTTCAAACTGTAGGTCCCATTCTTAGAGCGTCGTATCTGTTCATTGAAAGGCAATGGCAAACCACCACCGCAGTCAAAACAAGTGTTTCAGTGTGAAAAAAAAAAAAGATGCAAGAAGAAATCAATTCAAGGAGGTTTTCAGTATCTAGTATCGAGTAGGTGTCCCAGTTTTGTCCTAAATAGATGTAGAACCCTGGAATAAACCTGTTTTGTGGGATAAACACTGTACTTGAACTATGTAGATCTCTCTGTCAGACAACAAAACTGAAACAGGGGTCTGATACATATAAGGCCAAACTATGACTAAGGATGCTGAGATAGTGGATTCATACATAATTTTGTAACGTTTTAATACTGACAACAGTGCGGTGTTAGCAGTTTGTTTAACGTTTATAATGTGTCGTTTGGACTGATAGTGTTGGTTCTAGTGAATACAGCTTGAGTGTTGCAGGTTTGAAGATAGATATTATTCTTTGTGTTCCAAAGAAAATGGAGTGAACATTTCCGACGTTTTCTTTCGTTCGAACTTAACCGAGGAACAAAGACAGCGTAGATGGCTTGAAATAGTTGTTCCTTGTACGACATGAATGTCATCGGAAAGGAAATAGTTCTCTTGCTTTAAAGAGGTCCACTTTGACGTGAGTGATTCTCCATGTGCTGGAAGATAATCCGACCTTAATGAAAACCATTTAAACACTTTAATCCACGTCAGTCAACTCGAGAATTAGCCTATGTGATGAATTGTGACCAATGAACCTTCCTGCATTCCATGGGCAAGGTTCAAAAGAGGGGCATATGGAGACAAAAGGAATTCAGGAGACTTCATCAAGTGCCTGCTCGCAGTTACACACGTGACACAAACAGTTATCCAAACACTGTTGGATGATTATTCCATACCCTCTTATTCTCTTATTCCCCGAATCTTGCTCTATGAAATTTCAACCTTTTTCGCTCTCTATCAAAGGGTATTGTAGGTATCTCCTTTGATAACGAAGCTGTTCTACAAACTTGGCGTAACAACATCTTCAATACCAAACCATCAACTTTCTTTAGACATGTAGTCGAAAAAAAAACTTCTCAGGGCGTCCAGCGGTCTGAAATATCGGGAAAACCTGGAAATGTTAGGGAAATTTCATGGAAAAGCTAGGGAGTTTTCTTTAAATAAGGGAAAAATCAGATGATTTTAGAATTTTTTCGTGTTATACCCAATTTGTGGATCTTCCTGCCCATGGATTGCTAGCAGGACTTAGTGTTCACACTATAAACGATCGGTCAACCCTTACTTTTAACTTAACATAAGCTGTTTCATACGTTGACCCTGCTATTGTGTGTGGGAGATAAAATTATTGTTTTTAAATTTTTCCTTTAATTAATGTATCGACGCTAATCTGGAAAACTGTGAAAATACGGGAAATTATTCTGTTACTGCTTGTTGGACACGCTGCTACCTCAATGTTGTTAGATAGCTTCAGACAATGCTAGAGAATATATCAGTGATTAGTTTCTGCTTGTAGACAATGCTAGAGAGTACAGTATATCAATGAGATTAGTTTCTGCTTGTTCGTGTCAAATAAAAACTTGCCACTAGGGAAAAGAACGTTGCGAAATTATGCAACATAAAGCAAAATGTGAATGTAACGCCAAGAACCTATATTAGGCCGTCTGGTCGGATAGTTAAATGTAAGCAGAAACCAACGTTATAGCGCTGGTGGACAGGAAAAATCACCAAAATGGTACCATTCAGTGTGTAACCAGTATTTAATATTATTTTTGTAAATAATTCATAATGATAACACACTACTGTTAAACAGAAACTCGTTGAAATCCATATCAGTAGAATTGCTTCCTAACATAAACGAAAGAACTTGCATTTATTCTTTCTGACATGTGAAACCTTACATATCTTGATCTGCCAGGAAATCTTCAACACGACGTAGGTGTTGTTTGTTGTGCGAACTGGTAAATCACCTAATAACGTTCAATATCGGATTTGAATAAAAGTAGGAGGAGCATTATAAAAGGATTTTAGAATGAAAGGAGGAGGAGGATTATAAAGGGATTGTACAATACAGGTAGAAGAAGGATTATAGAATAAAAGTAGGAGATGATGAAATAATTGTAGAATAAAAATAGAAGAAGGATTATAGAATAAAAGTTGTAGAAGGACTATGAAAGGATTACAGAATGGAAGAAGAAGAAATGTGGTAGGATTATAGAGGACTATAAAATTATAGAATGAAAGTAACGGCTTATCCTATTTGTAATGTCGTATTTTTCCACCGTGAGGAAAAGAACGATAACTTACCTGGAATACTACCGTTAGTCAAGAAAATAGTCTCCATTGGATTCCGCAACACTCTGCTACCTGTCAACCAGTTGCTGAATCCCCCGCTGAAAGAAGTCTCCAGTTTTCAAGGCAAAGAACTGGGTCACTATTCGTTGCACGTCATCTTCATTTTGCAGTTTTTTTTTCCCCGGAGAGGTGCTTTTCCAGGCTGCGAAAAAGACAGTAGTCTGTTGATGCAAGATCTGGTGAAAACGCCGGGTGGGGGAGTTTGTCTCAGCTACATTTCTTGATCTTAGCACAGGCCCGTCTTGCCGTGTGTGAGCGCGCGTGAGCACACCCTTTCGATTAACCAGAGCAGGACGTTTCTCCAACAGGGCAGTCTGTAGGCATTGAAGCTGCTGACAGTAGACATCTGCATTGATGGTCTGGTTACGTGGCAAGAGCTCAAAATGGATTATCACACGGATATTCATCTCACTTCACATCATCACGTTCAAACACTCAACATCACTTTGCAGGGGTGGAGATCCTGTTTTGGCACAGTTCTTGCGCCCACCCTCCCACCTTTTTAGGTGCCCACTGCCCTTTGCTAGTAATGTACCCACTGCCCTTATGGTACAGGACCCACTTTTCATCCCCTATCATCATTCTGTCGAGAAATGGCTTACGTGTTTGATGGGTGAGCAGGGAACTGTAGACGTCAACTCGCTGCTGCTTTTCTGTTGAGACGTTAACGTATGGGGTACCCATTTTCCGAGTTTCAACTCGTACCCAAGGTCCTGTAGATGACAATGAACGGTCGAATGGGTGACATGGAATTCGCTGGCCAGTTCTTAAACAGTTTTCATTGGATTTGCCTCTACTGTTGCTCGCAGAGCATCGTTATCCCTTCTTGTGGCTTATCGGTGAGGCTGATGTCCCCAGACCTAAATCTCTGGAACCACCTGTGGCACTTTCGCACATTCACAGCACCCTGACCATGTACGGTATTGATGGCCGTAGTGGCTAAATGGTATAGCGCTCACCTCTGGTGCTATGGATCATCTGTTCAATTCCTGCTCATGCTATGTGGACTTTGTTGTGGACAAACACCGTGTGCGTGGGTTTTCTCGGGGTACTCCCGTTTCCTCGTACTTTCTTCATTCCACCAATTCATCCCATCATCATCCATCCGGTATGAGCCAAAGTTGTCTAAAGGTCTTACAAATTAAAAAAAATATATATACGGCATTAAAGTTTCGTTATGCAGCGTTGGCTGGATGTCCCTGATGAACTTCATAGAGTACCACATGCTGTATAATGTCCTCCGACACTGCCATGATCAAACACAAGCCACACTTCACACTGCTGCACAATTAAGCGGCCTATATGACTTAGCTATGGCACGTAGCGTTTATTTCACTATTCGCTCGTCAAATGGCGTCACTGCAGCCGGTCATGGCACATACGACATTACTTAAGGAATAAGCCGATAGAAGGATTGTTAAATAAACGGAAAAGGTCTATAAAAGGATTGTAGAAATAAATATAGAAGGATTATAAAATAAAAGTAGAAGGAAGGATGTTCATTCCTTATTTGTTGTCTTCTGAAAGGCATCATTCTACGATATTGTATGAATTTATACATTTTATTTAGAAATGCATATCCCTAAATAAGGAAAGCTAGGATTTTCAAATAATGAGAAGAAAAAAATATTGTAGTAGCTCTGAATTTGACGAGAGAAAATTGATATATATAATTATGTCTTTGTTGTCTCTTCCAATTCCTAGACACACTGAAGTGCGGTAAGAACAATCTCAGAGATCCCCTTTCGTGAGCTGTTTAGGAGTGTAATACAGGTATTCTAAATCTACTTTAGGGTTCTGGGTTAACCATCTTCCGAATATCCTAAAATATTCATCATCCTCACACATGAAACCATTCTTAATATACAACATAGAGCCTCTTTTAAGGATCAACGGAAGACCGAAGACTATGGGACAACGATCGATTCGGATTTAAATAGAATCGACAAATCATGGTACAGAGTAGGACAAGAAATGACGATCAAGAGCAATAGCAGAGAATATATCAACTGAAAAAAATCAACGAAAAATAGGAAGCATTTAATTGGTTCGTTTCATATATAGGGTATCCCCGAAATAATGGCCCATACTTCTGGGGGTGCTTATTTACAACAAAACAAGAAATGAAGTCTCTTTAAAGAAATTCAAAATTATGTATAGTATCGGAGATACAGGCGATTAAAGTTAAGGCGTCGTCTTCACAAATGACGTCATAGTTCGATACATAATGACGTAAGCTGTGTCAGCATAGCAAATCAGACTCAAAGTAGTTTGTACCCAATGCATCTGCAATGTTTATGATTGAGGGAGTTCCGCATAGACAGGTTTCGCAACCTAAGAATTTCATTGGCAAGGAATTAAATGGTTAAATAGAGTAAGCATAGAATTCCCCATTAAGCTATAGAAACTACATCAAGGAGTTCACTAAATTACCGTGAAGGATCCATATTTAGTGAATAAGATGCATACTGTATTTGAATTTGATTTTTTATTTATGGCCTTTAGGCATCTAAGGCTTAGGCCGGGACAGTTGAAGGGGAAAGGTTTCGGGAAGATGTCGGCCAGGTGCCATCCCGGCGGCATTTGCCTGGAGTGACTGAGGAAAAATCTCAATCTGGATGGTCGGCCGCTGGGATCGAACCCATGACCTCCCGAATGCTACGCCAACGCGCTACCACTGAGCTACGGCGGCTCGGTAAGATGGATACTGTAATTTCAATACCCCTTATTTGCACGGTGATAAGTGCTTGATGGTTAGAACTGTCTTCTTGAAATTTTTCTGTAACTTTCATTATTATTATTATTATTGGTGATTTGGTAGTCTCTTCCTCTTGATATTTCTCGACAGAGTCCAAATTGGCTTCAGAATATTACTTCAAAGTTTAACCGTCTTCTATAATTTACATTGGAGAAGCTTTGCTTTCGTACATCTGTATCTTACGTTCAATATTTTTGTATTTTTCAAGAATAGTTCCATACAAATGAGTTCTGTGTAGCCTGTAGTTAACTCTCGCTTTCATTACCAGCGGTTGCGGCTTTAACCCGCCCAGTGGAGATCCAAAATGTAGTGGTGACCTTGCATCGTTAGGACAATGTGTGTCCGTACTCAAATTTTCGTTCTTTCTAAACCAAGGCCGTCAGGATCTGAAAATTAGGAAATAGTAGATATAATTAGTAGGAAATTAGGAGTGGTTAGAAAATTATCAGAGCTTACAGAAAAAGGTCGATCGTCAGATTTTCCAAAAACGGGAGATGTTTCATTGACTGCAAATTCAATTAAATATACAGAAGTTTGTTTTTGAGTAAGCTTGGTTTTCATGAAGATTTTTGGAAAGGATCTTGAATCACACAAAATTACATGGATTAAACTTCATTGATATTGCGTTTCTTCGTGTTGTCGAAAACATATTTTCGTATATTGAAATCTCTTTCCCAGGTGAAATGATGCATGTTGTACTGTTTATAATTGACTTACTGAAAGATGCAATACTGGTAAGATAACAATGGCTTTTACAGCCTAACTTTTTTTCTGTCAGTGACATGTTTTAAAATGAGGATTTGCATTTAATAGCTCCGTTCTAGCATGGGATATGGATATCTAACGTACGTGATTGAATGTAGCATGAAGCATGTTAAGTTCTGGCGTGCACTGTAATTGTTGGCAATACTAATTCAATACTTAATAAGTATTTATATAGTATCTCTGATTAAATGTTATATATATATATATACGTATATAATTGATAAAATGTGAAAGATTGTTTCAGTCATTAAAGAATATAATATGTATTTCAAAATCATTTTAATATTATATATGAAACATTATTATATTTTACAGGCATTTGTCATTTTTTCTGTTTCTTATTGTTTTTATTAAGCAGCGATCTCATCTTGAATAAAATGTTACCAGGAAAGTATCGATGTGAAAGATTGCCGGAGCCCAATAATTAACGCTCACGCTTTACGGGTGATAAGTTAGGGGTTTCTCTTGTGAAGGCTCCCAATTTCGCTGTTAACCCCCATCTTGAGGATAATGGGAAGCTATTTGAATGAAGAAGTAGCAGACACTGGTCTCGAAAGATCATGTGATGTGGGATTGTTGCCTTCACCGCATGGCATTCTCTTCGAAGGTCCTGGATGGGCTGTCTAGTCAAGAGAACGCCTTCCTTCTCTAGTGGCCAGTTTAATGTTATTGACAAGACAACATAAGGCCGAATAGGTTCATGAAGCAGTGGCGTAATTAATTGTCTGCGCCTCCGTACCGCGGGAGCAGCGGGAATGTTCTTTACGGCCATGGTCTGAAGTTCGATTCCCAACAGGGTCATATTTGTGTTTTCTTGATCGTAACAGTTTTTTAAATAAGGCAGACCGAGCTATTACTTAATAAAAAGGGTTCATATTAAAGTTTTGACTTGCTGTAGTGTTCCCTTTTTTTTTCAAAATGCCGCGGAGCAAAAGTGCCGAAGCAGTTGATGACTTCGATATAGACCATGTAACAAAGAGAAAAAATAGCTAGATGTATTGCAAACTATCTTATAGGGTGGGATATAAGAATCTGACTGTTTTCATGACAGTCTTACTGGTGTATAAGTCAGAATATGCAAAACACTGTTAGAAATAAGAAGCGAGTTTATTCCAATTCATTTAGGCATTCACATCTTGAAATTACATTATGAAGGTGGTTTCCATTATAGTTAACGCAATCTTGCAGTTGTGCATGAAAGTTGCGCATAACGCAGACATATCAATTTGGCGAATCTCGCGCACACAATACAACATAGTAGTCCCTGAGTACAGCAGGGTAAAGTAGCTTACACTAGCTGTGAGATATTCCCACAGGAAGAGATCTGATACGGTTAGATAGAAATATCGAGATGACCAGCCAATGTCTCGTGAAGCCACGAAATCAAACGTTCTGGGAACATCATTTGAAGATTATTCCTATTAGCCTAGCAGTATGTGGTGTAACATAATCGTGATGAAACCATATGTTGACATCAGAGATCAATCTTCGGCATTCTGGACGAATAAACGTGTGAAGGATGGTGCAATAATGCTCAGCATTCACAATTAGTTGTTCTTCTGAAAGAACTAAGGACCGATGCCACCGAATGCAGACATACCGCACGACACAGTTACATATTCGTTGTGAAGAGATTTTTCATTGAACAGTATTGGATTCGTGTCACTTCCTCCCGGCTCGTGCCCTGTGGGTTGTGTGGTGGACGAACACCGTGTGCGTGAGTTTTCTCAGGATTCTCCTACTTCTTTCATTTCACCAGTTCTCTCATCATCATCCATTCTACTTGAGCCAATGTTGCCTGAAGGCCTTAAATAAAAATTCGTGTCACTTCCATACTGGAAGTTTTGTTTGTTTACAAAACCTGAGAGGTGAAAATGCGAATGCATCCAGTATCCTTGCATCGTTTTTCAAAACTGAAAGTGTGTCCAGAAATTAATACACATTTTCTTCACAAAGTTCGAAGATGACTTGGATTTTATATGGATGGAAATGGAGGTCCTTGTGTAAAGCTCTTATTACAGATTTGGAATGCTTAGATCTCATGTGGGTGAGTGTGTCGGTTTCCTGTGCACTCTTGAATTTGAATTTTATTTGTGGCCTTTTGGCATCTAAGGCTCAGGCCGGGATAGGGGAGGGGAAATGATGTGGGAAGGTGTCGGCCAGGGCCTACGTTGAAGGTACCATTCCGGCATTTGCCTGGTGTGACAGGAAAAAAACTGGAGAAAACCTCAGTCAGGATGGTCGGCCTCTGGGATTAAACCCACGACCTCCTGAATGCTGAGCCAATGCTCTATCATTGAGCCAAGGCCGCTCGGTAGCACCCAACAGAACGCCGTGGACCAAGAAACCTAATTGTTATACCTCTTTTAAAATTACATTACAGGGAGAAATCTTGCCGTGTCTCAGTAAAGCAATCTCACTTCGAAAGCATCCAACACAGCCAGTCTCAAAATAGGTGCACGCTGTATACACTCGGTGTCTCACCGATCAGTTACGATGCGTGACGAGTAAACTAGAACTCCTATGAGTTGCTCCTGAAGTCATTCTATTGCTTTCATTTCAGCCTTGGGAAATCCGTGCAATCCTTATACCTCGTTCTTTACCTTAAGTTGTTTTCATTAATCCCGCGAGAAAAACATTACAACAGCTTATAAGTCGGTTTACAACCTTTTTTAGAACGAGTTTCTTCAAAACTTGTAATTTTTTTTAAGGAAATCTCAGGATTTAGCTTGTTATGCAAGTTTATGAAGAACAGATTTACCTCACTCCAGGGTTAATATACCAAGCCACCGTATCTCAGTAGTAGAGCGTTGGCGTTGCATTCGGGAGGTTGTGGGTTCGATCCCAGCGGCTGATCGTCTTTACTGAGGTTTTTAGGGGTTTTCCTCAGTCACACCAGGCAAATGTCGGGATGACACCTTCCACATAGACCCTGGCCGACACCTTCCCGAATCCTTTCCCCTCCCCTATCCCGACCTGAGCCTTAGGTACCTCAAGGCCATAAATACAATTTAATTCCATTGTTGATGAAGATTAAATAAATGAAAGGGTGCCTGATATAAATGTAGTCGCACAACAACACGGTAATTTTAAATCGTCTAAATATCCTTTCATATTTCAAATTCCCTCTGGAATTCAATCAACAATATACTTACGTTCGTTATCTCAAGATCTAAAGAATCGTTTTTCGTAGTGAAATGATAGAAACCAGTCAAGAAAATGTGCACCAAATTTCTATCTTGCCAACTTTAGATTTTGTGCTCCACAGTTTTTCAATTACGCATCGCCACTGATTTCATGAGACCCCGGCGTATTTGGAGAGTTCATGGCAAGAAATAAAAAGAGTGGAGATAAGGCAACAAACAAACTTATCTTCATTTTTATTAGTTTTACAATTAGTTCTTGGATATCAACATGTATGCAGATGATACAAAGTACTTCTTAATCCAATAACCGGACAGTGCTATCGCTAAAAGAATTAAACCATTGATGGAAGAAAAGCTTACTTGTATTTCATTTCAGTTGCTTCAAGAAAGCTTGTGTTGCATGCCGGTTGTTCCTTTTTTTTAGGTGTATACGTGGACGACCCCAACACGTGTATGTATTCTTTTCTGTATTTCATTGTCGGACTCTTTTAGGTTATTGCATGCATGTTTAAAGGATATTATATTTTAATTTATTTTGCTTTCTGTCAACATGTTAGTTGAAAATTAAAATTCACCAAAGCAAAAGTAAAAGTAAATGTGGAAGTCTTTATCTTCAGAATGTTGGATTGACAGATTTTGTAAGGGTGTGTCAAACAAGTACTGTTCGTTTCCAAAAGTTGTATTGTATTAATTTCTGATGTGATCGTTGCATTTCTTGACGCCTATATTCTGACACTGTCGACCGAACAGCTTTGTAACGTACAGGGTGTCTACCACCCTGGAAAACTTGGAATACTCAGGGAAAACTATAATTTATTAAGGAAACTCAAGGAAATTTATGAGGTGGATCTGTCCAAAGTTAGTAAGAGCACTGCCCTGGCAAGGCGGAGGTCGTGGGTTCGATTCCCACTGCTGACCCGCTTTTTTTTTTTAATTTCAATGTGTTCAAATCCTCCTATTTTTAAAGAAATTGTTATTATTTTTTCCGCTTATGATACCAATAGTGCACAAGATGCTTGGACTGGGTGGTGGTGGTTGTATTTAAAAATTGTCATTGCGTATTATTTACATGTTCCACTTTATTGAAAACTCAGGGAATTTCAAGTCACAAAATTAGTAGACACCATGAACTTAGCGTTTGTGTTGACATTATTACCCATCCCCCGTAGTAGTGTACTTTATGATGTTTATCGTAAGTACTAGTGGCACCTATATGTAGTTGAGTCCTGTCAATCCGAAATTTTGAAGAAGGCTCTGTAATTAAGTCTTCTCTTACTGCTGGTAAGTATAAAGCATGTTTTTTTATTTCATGACAGCTCAGCAGGCAGCAGAGGATAAGGAGACGCATGACCGCTCATCAAGCGAACGTGGAAGCAAAGCGGCGGACCGACGCATTGACATTCAACCTGCAGAAGATGAAGATGGTAAGAATTTTTTTTTTTAGTCTTTCCTCTGATTTTTTGTAGAGAAAATATCTAAAAACCTGGGCTATTTTGCTTACTTACCTCATGTTTTTAGAGAGCTGTAATTTTTGTAGAGCTTTATCTTGTATTATTTAGAATAATACATGCGCTGTTTGGAATCATTTCTTGTTACGTTTACTTAAGAGATGTTAGTGGTAAGTTGGTCACGTTGCAATTGTGAATTTCTCAGATTTATAGTATGGCTTAAATAATTGCTTATTGTATAGTTCATGTCCTTGGTCTTTGTATTAGAAGGTATTTACGGTAATGTGTATTTGATCTCTCACTCACAGGCTACATGAAATGTTAACTTGTGACGAAGTCCTGACATTCATTTGGTTCTCAAGCTGTCTACTTTACCTTTTTCTTTCTTTTATCTGTACGACTCGAAACTATTTTATACTTATGTGAGCCTGATGAGCAAGTTTGTGGAGTTAGAAGAAATTATTGATTTACTGAAGTCGGAGTAGGCAAAAATATAGCAATGCCCACTAAACAGAAATCGTAATGTAGTTAGTTAAAAATTAAAATCTCCCACAGGAAGATTATCAGTGGGTATTAGAGAAAGAGGCGCCGTGGATTCTTAGTTCATCGTTGCGTAAAAGCATATGCAAACATTTATTAAGGAGATCTCCCGCGAGGCAGTTGTATACTTGTAGCGATTAGTTGGTGACTTATTGTGGATAATATAAATTTTATATTTTCAATTTCAAAGATATTGAATCGATATACAGATGCTTATCAGAATAATGGAAACACCTGTAGTTGGCAACACGTCAGATGTATGGGTTGGCAGTGGTGTCGTGGCGACCGCAGCGCCGGACTGCTGGTGGTGGTGTGTTAGGTCGGTCTCCATACTACGTCAGGCGTCGTGGAACAGGAGTGTGCAGTGGCTGCAGGAGACGGAGGTAGTGTAAAATGGGAGACCTCTCAGAGTTTCAAAGAGGGCAAATTGTTGGTGCGCGGTTATGTGGAGTGAGTGTGACGGCAGTGGCTAGTGTGTTAGGTGTGTCGCCAGGGACAGTGTCGAAGGTGATGACGGCCTACACAACACACGGGAAAACCACATCCGGGAAGCGGAACAGTGGGCGGAAGAAAAGCATCAGTGACAGAGCACGCCGGGTATTAAAGCGCATTGTCACGCGGAACCGTCGTGCCACTGCGGCGCAAGTGACGGAGGAACTCAATCAGCACCTCCCCCAACCTGTTTCGACAATCACAGTCCGCCGCGAATTACATGACATGAACTTACGGGGTCATGTTGCACGGGCCAAACCTCTCATCAGGGACCAGAACGCTTTAGCACGCCGCAAATGGTGCCGCGACCATGCAACTTGGACTGTTTACGACTGGAAACGTGTGGTATGGTCGGATGAGTCACCATTCACCCTATTCCAAACCACGGACCGTGTTTATGTGTGGAGAACGCCCAAAGAAGCGTATGATCTGCAGTGTCTCCGCCCAACTGTGAAACATGGCGGCGGCACGGTGATGCTGTGGGCCGCAATATCATGGTTTTCATTGGGTCCTGTGGTCACACTTCGCGGACGAATCACTGCCAACGATTATGTCGCAATTTTAGGAGACCACTTGCATCCTATGGTCCGGATGTTGTTCCCGGACAATGACGCCATATTCCAGGATGATAATGCACCCATTCACACAGCTGGAGTTGTTGCAGCGTGGTTTGAGGAACATCGGGATGAAGTTCAACACCTCCCCTGGCCCGCCCAATCCCCAGATCTCAACATAATTGAACATCTGTGGTCCATCTTGGAAACACGACTCCGGCGACGATTTCCACCTCCATCCTCTCTCACAGAACTGGCCGATGCCCTGCACGAGGAATGGTGTAATATTCCACTTGCTACCATTCACGACCTCTATGCCTCCATCCCACGTCGCATCAAGGCTGTTCTGAAGGCGAAAGGTGGCCCGACACCATATTAATCTGGTAAGTTGCACTTTCGTTCAGGTGTTTCCATTATTCTGATAAGCATCTGTATATATATATATTAATTTTTAATTTGAGGATAGAGTTTAATTTACATTGTAACAATCCTTCACATGCATTGTTGATTATTTACATTATAATAATCGTGTATCGATATCTTATTAATACCTCCTAATGTGATTCTACTTCGACTGAGTTAATGATTTTTGTCAATTTTGTTCTATTTCATTCCCTAGGCATTCGCTAAAAAATAATCTTTTTCTGTGCAGTTATCAAATGACTTGTGCGTTGCGCACTATCAGTTAATGTAGGAAATTTTCTAATTACAGATACAGGGGTCGAAGTTTCTATGTACCGACTTGGCATCCCTGTTGAGGACAGTATGAAAACAGCTAATAAAAAAAATTTTTTTGAACTTTGAAATCTAAGATGGCCGCAGCCCCATTTTGAAAATATAACTATTGACTCTGGTAGTTCCGAAACGTATAAGAAGACTTGATTGTTTAGTGGCGTTGGCTAGTATTCAACGACCGCGTTTAAACTCAGATGTCAATTTGGCAATAGTTGAAAATGACAAAGCTGAGTCCCCAAGATTATATTTTATATCATTATGTATTTTTGTTTACTTCATATCGTTTGTTCACTAAATATTTTATCACCGCCAAGTGTTCAAAATTTGTCATTTTTTTTTTCAAACAAACACGCTTCCACTACACTTTCACGCAAACATTTGTCTATAACTTTCGTTATTATTTACTGATCCAAACAATAATGCAAAGTTTTTATAAAGGAAGATGTGCCATAGTAATCATGCACTCGGTTTGGAACTAGTGCTCCCCTCTGTGAGTCATTCCGAAAACTTTTCAAATCACCCTCTTATATAAGAAACCTTGAAACTAGGCAGTCGAATATACACTAGAAACCTGGAAAATAGACACTAAAAACTACAGACAATAGCCGAAAATGCACAAGCTGTTGTTTTTCCACTTTTCTCTTCTTTATATTTCTTCATTATAGCCTTCCCCTTTATTTAAAGAAAATTCGCATTAAAAGAAAATTCCATGACTTTTCTTGCATTAAAAGAAAATTCCCTGAATTTCTTCCCATTTTAAAAAATACTTTACATTTCTCGGATTTAAAGAGAAAATTCCGTGACTTCCTCCACATTTAAACAAAATTCCCTGACTTTCGTCGCATTTAAAGAAAATTCCCTGACTTTCCCTCGCATTAAAAGAAAATTTCCCGACTTTTCTCGCATTAAAGAAAATTTCCTGATTTTCTTCCTTTGAAATTAGGATTATTCATATGTCGTTCTACTTACAGTACATATATTTCGCCTTCTGTAGGAGTTCTATAAATCCTAGCTTGGAATATATTATGCTTCTTGTATATTTGCAAGTCAAGGAAGTCTTTTAATTCCGTGACTTTTAAGTCTTTAGTAAATCTTATTTTGGATATGTTTAATTTAATTCCTTCAACAATAGATGGAGTTTGGATTCATCTTTATACAAACTTAACGTATCATCTACGTACCGGTAATGTCTGATTTGCTTTAACGCAGGGTGCATAAAGATCAATTCAAAATGATTCGTTACAATAAGTGAAAGTATTGTTCAGAGAAGTCTTTTCCTGTAGCTAACCCGTCATTTTGAGTGAAACATTATATCCAAATTGTGAAACATTGTTGCATAAACACAAACTAAGTAGTTTTGATTATTTCTACTGTTGCCTGTTCTTAACGATGTAGATCTCCCTCGCCATCTTGGTATGACCTTTGCATTGATTTACATGGGAATTGTTTTACTAGTTTTGTGTCTCTCAGGATCGTTTTCACCAAGTGTTTTGTCATGGTTTCTTTGACTTATGCTGTTTTATAGAAATGCAGTATTTTACACACGAACAGTTTAATTTCCAGTTTACATATTGTGATTTGTTTGGTAAACTATTAATAATACATTATACTCATATATTTGAAGAAACTTCACAAACCAAAACTCTACAAGAGTCAAAATAACCACCAAGGCAAATTTCGTGAAAGTGGAACTTCAATATTCTACTTCTGACAGACATAAGACGAGTAAAACGATTCCCGTGTACATCAATGGAAAGGTCATACCAAGATGGCGGGGGTGATGTACACTGTTAATAAGAATTCCATACAATCAATGGATGCCAACTTAAAGTTTACGTTGATTGATATTTGTTGTGTGGCCGCTGTTAAATGTATTTAAGTTTATCTCTTGGTTTACCTAACGATTAGGAAAGCCATCTAGATAATTTAACTGTTGGATGTTGTTGGCCTGAGATGCTAATACGGAAAACGACGTTTTGTTTATGAATTTTAGGTGATCCGTAAACTGTAGGTGTACTTAGGGCTGATCATTTTGATTGCTTTTGCAGGTTAGGTTCGATCAAGGCAGATTCCTTGATTAAGTTACGTGCCTGGTGATCTGTTTTCTTTGTTTTGTTTTTTTGGCAGCAATTGTTAGCTCTGTCGACTGTTTCCTCCCTCCTTAACTCTATAGATATTTTTCTTCTCCGTATCGAATTAAGCGACGTCATGCTCTTTGAAATAAAATAACTTTGCACCAGATTGGCAACACTAACCGGACTGCGTCTTATTTAAACTCTTGATATCCACCATATTGTCACGAATCAACTCTCCGAAACTTACTACTTTAATGCCTCGTTTCTGTTTTATCCTGAGATATTTATTTTCCATTGTAGATCGATTTTAGGTTCGAAACTTTGTATCTTGAAAACTAAGCGGAATTCGACCCATGTTTATATGAACATGGTCTCATGAATCCCCCCCCCCCCAAACATTTTTGTGTACATGGTGTAACAGAATTGGACTAACTTGGAGGGATGATAGTGGGGAAAAAAGTGGAAATTCTGCGGAGTTTCCGAGCTACAGGCTACCGAAAGCATGGGAAAATGAATTTTAGAGCTTCATATTTGCAATGCCACTAACAATAGAGCTGATGCGACATGATATGGTCAAAGAATTTAAACCTGCTCTATTCAAAAATGCATATCTCGAAATTATACAATGGGTGCGCAAGAGATTCCCCAAAGGAACTAAGGGATTGCTAGAAATTATCTGAGTCAATAGTGTGTCAAAATGAGCATGAATCAGTGTAAATGACAAAGTAAGGTAGAAGAAAGGTTTTGGTTACTTACATTTTTGAAGACGCAAAGAGGAGCACGGGAACTTCAGGCACACATATCACGAGAAACAGTGGCAGCGTTCCGGCAAAGGTGGGCGTACTTAAGTAGAGCGGAAACCAACAGAGAGGGGTAATGCTAAGAAGCGGCCGTCTTAGCAGAAGAGTGAAATTCACCTAGAAACGTCAAAAGAATAGTAGTACATATTTTTCTATGGTCCACTGGACTTTTGTTTGGTAGCTAAATGTAAAATACAAACAAAGTCTGAACAGGAGTGAGATCGGGAGTAGACTAAGTCCAGTGGGCTGGTCGAAATAATACGACTAAGTAGACTAAGTCGAGCGCGTCTGACTACGAATCGGGCGGCCGATTTCAAATACCGGCCAGGACACTGGGGATTTTTCTCGCAGTGTTCCCGTGCCTGGCTCTGAGGTGCACTTAACCTCCTATCAAATTGAGTACCAGAGTGTACTTGGTACTTCTGGCCACATTGGGAAGGGAAAGGCAGTCTAGCGTGGGACTGACCACCCCACCTCCACATCCGCCGTTCACGGCGCGTGCGTATCGCACATGGAATGGCTTTACCTCTCACTACGAGAGTTTTATTTTACGCAACACATAGTGTAATTGAAAGAAATATTTTAGGTAGTATTGGAAAAAGTTAAGTGTTAAGAGATAGTGAATCGAAACCTGTATTCCGACGTAATTCCTATGTTGATACGAAGATTAGGTTGAAGATCTGTGAAGTTGGATTTAAACCTAAGAGTCATAACAGTCTTGCTGATTCTCACTATCTAAGTGAAAACTACAATATTTCAGATTTACTTCGTAATCCGTATCGAAATACAGTTTCTTGAAATAAATGACGAAAGGCCTCTCCTCTGATAAGACACCAAATAGTCCAGGCCCTAGCTATACTTCTGTAGGAAATTCATAGTTGACGAAGTTTCTCACTATTTCTAGTTAGTACATTATTAGTCAAAACAAAATATGTGAGATAGACGTTTTCCTTCCTGGGCATAAGTCTAGGGGACCGCCATATTGAAAAATGGCTGAAAAACTGCGATATTTTTTGAAACCCTAAAGGTGGTCATAGATCAGGACAGTAGCCAGTGTTCACCTCCACCGCATACGGAAAGCATACAATGAAGCAAGTGTGTACCACACACACTGTCGGAAGTCAACAAGGACAGTGATTTTTGTTGCTTTCTAGGCACCAGAACACACCCATATTCGACAGTGCTCACTGGTGACGAAAAGTGCGTACTGTATGAATCTTCCAAACCTGCCAGACATAATTGTCAACACGAGACTCTGTGTCTCACACCACAAGACCACCTCTACATCCACGCAAGATCATGCACTGTATCTTGCGGACTAGTCGCCAACTGGTGCACTACGAGCTGCTACTACCGGGCCAAACCATCACTGCTGACCTGTTTTCATTTCGCAGCAGTTGGAGCGTGTGCAGCAGAAGGAGCCTGTATTTGGTAAATCGCAAGAAATATTGTTCCTTGCCGACAATATTAGGCGCAAGTCGTGTGGGTAGCCAGGGATATCATACAGCAAATAGTGTGGGAGACACTGTACAATCTACCGTACTCCCCGAATCTTGCGCCAACAAATTATCACCTCTTCCAATTCCTGGTAAACTCTAATGAGGTAAACTTGCGGTAGACACATACGGCCTTCTTTGCTTCCAAGAACCCCAGTTTTACCACCAGGGTATTGTGCAGCTACAGGAACGTTGGCAAAAAGTGTCGGATGCCAGTTACTTTCGGGACTAACGGTAATTGACATTTTCTGTATACCTGTCTGTTCCTGACTATCAAAAGGTTCAAGATTTTTTTTTTTTTTTTAACCTTGTTGTTCTATCCGAAGATGCTGAGTTATTTTTGAGCGTTCTAAAGCATAGACGGGAAGGGCGTAGGCCATGGTGCTGTTACCACCCATTAAATTCATTTTTTCGCATTTAAAGCATACCAAGAGTTTCGTCTTGAAGGACTTGTGATGAAATCATAATTGCTGTCTGATACTATTGAAAGCATGTAGGAGACAAGATCGAAACCAGACCAGTCAGTAAAAGTTACACAACCTTATGCAAAAAATAAATAAACAAACTGTCTGAAGGACACCAGATGAATGCCCTTGATGAAGTGTGATATACTTTCCAACTATTTGTTGATACAGATGGCTTTACTTCAGCATCTGCGAAATACACACTGTTATCTGAACTATTGAAAAACTTTTACGTGTTAATTATATATTTTCTGCTTTAACCTAACAATCTCTGCATTTTGTTGATGTCATGAACCAACTGAGAAAAATGTTGTCAAAGAGCTTTAAAACGTTCCACGATATGTGCACAACCGTCTTGGATATATCTTAAAGAGTAAACTTTGTGTAAGGCAGTTACATGGAAGGGGTAATAAAGTAACACACAAAAGAGAGAAGAAAGAAAGTAAATAGAAATATTTTGAGTGTCTTCTCGGAATAAGAGCTGCTGCAAAACGTTTTTGAAAGATGTACAGTAATTACATAAGCACAAGAATTAGAGGGCCGCGGTGGTTCTGTTGTAAAACGCTTACCTCTGGTGCATGGAGTTCCCGGATCGTGCCATGTGGACTTTGTGGTGAACAAACATCGTGCGTGGGTTTTCTCAAGGTTCTCCCGGTTACCTAAATGCCTTAAACAAATTCAAACTAGAATTAGAATTTAGAACATATATTAGTGGCTTAACAACACATTCCTAAAGGATTCTAGGAATATCCATTTGTAATTCTGAGATAAAACCATATCTTGAATTGAAATTTGACATTGAGGAAGCAGATCTTAGAATCATATTACGTTGCATTCATGCTTTCCCGAAAGAAATCTAAAAACTTGGTGTAATGTCATCTGATACGAATGTTGCTATACTGCTTCTACACTTTTACCACACAATGATTTCATATGAATTAAAGGAACTTTGTCTGATGAAATCAGCGAACAGCACAATTTCCGTACATTATTAGCCGAGCGACAATTCGGATTATCATATACACCTGAAGAGAAGAGTGTTTCTATTACTGAAGAATTTCTTGTTAGAATGATTAAACCAAAGTCTGAAGGAAAGACGTGTGGTTACTTGAGGTGTTACATGTATAACCGAAGTTGGTTGCAAGCAGTGAATAAATGCCTCCTACTTCGTACTCTGTGTACTCACCTAAAACGTTGCTATTATGTTGTTCATATTTGGATCTCAAGCTTCATCAATTGGAACATGGATAGTACTCTGATAATAGAATTCTAATGCTTGTCCAGAACAACAGTTTCATTCCCAACACTGTACTGTGGTTGTGAAAGTGGTTTACGAATATGCCTGAAAAGGTCAATGTTGTATGCTGCACAGTTGTTTCCATGATGCATGGCTTGTTCGAATCAGAACAACAAATGAAGATGATGCCTTTCAGCATTTTTGATTGCTGTGAATAGGTCTACCAACTGTCACTCTGATATATGTTTCATATACATTGCTGCGGCACATATTTCTAATTTGTAGGAATAAAATCAATCAAGGTTTCCATTAAATATGGGCGACTTCAAGGTAATAATTCACAATTTTTTAAGCAAAAACATACTGATCCTCGTGTCTGTAACCCCTAAATTAACCCCCTCAAGAAAATGGTTGGGGGTTTTCAACATATGCATCACGTCTTAGAGGCATTGCTACGTTATTGGACCAAACATCAGAACTTTCGGATCAATAGCTGGGCAAATATACACAAACATATTCATAATTTATCTTTTTTCAAAGTGACAACCATTTTCAGTTGTATTGTTTGGTGTACTTTGGAAACTACAAATTTGTGTTGGAAAACAAGTAATGCCTCTCTGGAATCGTTTCCAAGCACACTTTTATTGAATGAAGGGTGTGCTTTTTCTTAAATTTTTACGAGAAAACTGTGGGAAATGGGAAATTTGTACCCTCAGATTTGCTTTTTGCTCAGTTTATCCCTCACTGATCCCCTCCAATGAAGTAATCACTTATTCAGTTATTTTGGATTGTTAATCTTACAATATACCCGAGTTAAGTCCAAGTCAGTTAAGTAGCAAATTTTTCTCGACATTCCAAAATGCGAACTTTGGAGAAGTCAAAGTTCATCATGTTTGATGTATCACTATGACGTCACCGTAGCACACACGACCACAAATATCCAGTAGGTTATGCAATGGTCAAACCAGAGTTTTCGTGGCAAAAATCTTTTAGGTACCTTGGACCGTTACCGATTATTAAAGACCAAAATGCTAATGACGAAACCATTTATGTCATATCACGGAAAGCATTTGCGTTAATTCTTAGCATTTTTTTTATTTTTTTTTCAATATGGAAGATTCATAAGCTATGCCCAGGATGCAGAATGTCTAACTCAGACTTTTCTGTTCAAATAAACTTGTTCTCCGTGAATATGGAGAGAAATATCGTCAACTATGAAATTCCTACAGAAGTATTACCAGGGTCTCGATTTTTTCCTTAGAGGTAGAATGTTGGCATTGTTTACTAAATATAAAATTTATTTATTTATTAAGAGACAATCATAAATGACCAAACGAAATTTGAATTTTATGTGTTAATTATCCTTTCCTCATACCCCTTTTCCTGGTTCAAATTTAGACAGAATTTTGAAAGGAACCGGTTTTTGAAGCAATCTGCCTCCGTATTGTAATTACTTATACAAAATACTATAACATGACATATTTATAGTACTGGAAGCACGTAAGTATTGATTTTAGCTCCTCTTTTCCTTTGTTATATTTGTCTTGCTCAAATTTCTAATGTTTTCTCTCTCTCTCTCTCTCTATATATATATATATATATATATATATATATATCCTTTCCTCTTTGTTTCTCTCTATATAAGCTTCTCTTTATGGCTCTGTGTTACTGGTATCCATCATCTCATTTCTTCTCTTTCCGTGTTTAAATTTCTCCGCTTTGCATATTTTTGTATGCTATTGCATCAAAATTCTCCTCTATTCCATCGGTACGAATTTGTGCATGTTTCGAGAAATTCTGTGCAAAAGTTCTTTGCCGATTTTAGTTTCACAGGAGGGAAGAAGGGGAAGAGAGAGAATACGCTTTTACTTGAAGGAATTATGTCTCAAAATGATTGTATAAATACACGTACAACTGATTTCTTTTAATGTAATAATTATTCATGCTTTGAGGAATATATCATTACATAAAAAAAGTATGTCACAAACGTGACTCGAACCCAGGACCCACACTGTTTACCATTGAGCTAACATGAACACATTTACCAAACTCCTTCTGAAGAAACATGACTGCATTTTCGGTGTCGAAGACAGTGACATTCATATCCGTTGAAAATGATATACTTTTTTTAATCCTTTATTTTGTTCATTCTACTATGGATGCGAGAACTACCGTATGTGTTTCCTGATTTTCCTTTCATTGCAAATGTGCTTTTACGTGTGAAAACATAGGTTATAAAACCATCACATGTATACATAATTTTGTAATACGGTTACCACTTCATATTTCAATGAATGCTACATATTTCTACACTTAATAACATTTCAATATATCTTATTGTACTTAAAAGAAGAAAAACACATCCGTACTAAGTTTTCCCAATTGCGAAAGTTCACCCTTGGGGATTCGAACCTGGCATCTTTATGTTACTGTTTCCGAAGATACCCGAAGTTGGACTTAGGAGATTTCCACGGTATACTAATAATCTCCTGACTGTTTGATAAGAACACTACATTTAAAATGTTTTTACTTTGAATACATATATGTAGAGAGGTTCATATTTTACATTCGTCAAGCCCAAACCAGTACATATATTGTATATATACTTGAGTTTATTTGCACACACAGAGCATTTACACACATAAATTCTTAACTTGTGTTATCAAGAAACTTGAATCACATAACACCAAACACTTTGAAATGATATCTGTAGCAGAAACACATTCTATGCACAAAAAGGAATACATACAAAATTTTAAGATAAAATACCAAGAAGCTCGATGCACATAACATGAGACACATATGAAAGATATTTAACACCTGTAAAATTCATCCTTGATACTGTTTCCTTTTTACTCCGTTGGGGCGTGAACCGGTATTGTTATATTTTTGGCTGTTCTTTAATCTTGCAAATTCTTTCGTTTTTTGGTTGGAAATCGATTACTCTATTTGTTTACTTGCGACAAAACCTGTTCCTAATTACTTTTCCTTGGTACCACTGTAGTATATAGTTTCGTTCTGTCTGTGGTGTTTTCCTGTGCTAGTCCATCGCATTTCTTGAATTCCATATAGTGATATGTCTATTTTGTATTTTCTTAGTTCTGTAGTTAATTCTTGAAGTGTTCCAGTGTATAAGAAGGTTACAACTTTAAACTCTCACAACAAGTTATTTTTGACAAGCATCTTACGGGATTTTGCCGGGCCTAGAAAGATGCCTGTTGTGTTATGGCCCATTCAGTAGTATGAAAGATTGTTTAATCTTTTATAGAATGGACCATAAGATTATGTTGAGCAATAGGCCCTCACCGCCCAAGGTCTACTTTGCACTAAGAGAAGAAATCTCACCCTTTAGGAGATGTCTTTTAGCCGGTTTTGTTCCAAGGCGATGACCCCCTTCCTGCTATTAGCCCCCAGCGCAATATTATCGACCTTGTAAGGCGCAGCCGACTGCCTCCTGTAGGGAAAACGTCTTGAACTGTCGTGGAGAGTACCCACGGCCTCTCCTGATGCCCTGGGAGATTAGAGCATCAAGAGGGATGGGGAAAACACTCTCACTGACAATTTAAGACGTCCGTTCGGAACCGCTGTTCCAAACATCCCAAATATTTCTTAGTAACAGCTTCACATTATCATCAATAACATTGTTGATTTGTAACGACAATAGGCCAAGAACCACTAAAACAAAACGTCAACAATGGCAAGTAATTAAAATTTTCATGTTTTTCTCGAATGTCATTGTATTGCCTTATATTAAATACTTAAGACGATTTTTTTTTTTTTAATCATTGAGCAATTCATGACAATGTCTTTAATATTCCGCAACAGAAGTGATAAAGTGAAGATTATGAAGCTGATGCTAGTAGCCATTTGTCAGATCTGGGCGCTATAACTAATTTAGAAACAAATATTTAATAGTTAAAAATAGTATTTGCTTCCTTCATTTATATTTTATTGTACATGGTTTCGATTACACAAGTTGCATGCGTGTTAAAAAAAAAAGAAAGAAAAGTTCTTTTCCACCCTTTTTAGTTCTAGTGTATTAAGAGGCCTTTGGAGTCCTCCACACACACTTATTTAGATTTTTTAAAATACCGAGAAATGAAAAAAATAGCACTGAAATTTTCAAACGCGATCCCAATAATATTCATTAGCATCAAATGAACTGATTCATTAAGCCGAGAAATTAAGCCTCTAAAGTATGACGTGTATCCCAGGTGTTCAGATTTCTTATCGAAAACAAACACATTGAAATTGTGAGTTAGTTCATACGATAGGTATTCTAAAAACATTATTGGGGCCGCTTTCCAAAAACCAGGCAGTTTTAGATAAAAATAGTCGATTTTGAACCACTCAACGTGCTAGCAGAAGCCCTTCCTCAGCATGTTTGGAGGACTTTTCCAAGTGGATACAACACTTCTGATGTCTCGTGTCCTTACAGTCACTGCCACTCTCTTTCTGTATATATCAGTGCTGGGTCGTAGTAAGAAATTCCGAAGATTTACGCCGACATCCGTAGCTAGGGCTAGGACCTCGGGTCTTTAATCATGAGATTGCGAGTTCGAATGTTGGATTTTTGTGGATGTTTGTGGATTTTAAACTGCATTGCACTCATGACGTGCCGAAGTCATTGGTTACTAAAATGGCCCATATTTAAAAATAAAGGTGACCAAAAATACACAAAAAAATTCCAGGCTGTTGAGTGGTTTATCATCACCTTGTGATTAATTAGTTCCGGATTCGATTTCCTGTGAGGACACATTGAATGTAGTGTTCGGAATCCACTTTAAACTGTAGGTCCCGTTCTTAAGACATTTCCATCCGATACAAGGCAATGATAAACTAGTCGATTCACCTTGCCCATAAAGTTTTGGGTCATAAACCTGCATACCATCATGATGTAGATATTCGTACATTAAACGTCTCTCTCTCTTGAAAATAATGCAGCTTATATGTTGCGAGTGTCCATTGTAAAGAGCGAAACGCTTTAGACAAAAACCACCTCACGTTGACGTAAAAGAAAATAGTTAAAGAAGATGAGTAATGGATGTGAAGGGTTCCTTCCATAAGAGTACTAGCAGATGGTTTTCCTGGTTTCCCGTAGTTACAGCAAGCGAATGATGCGGAAGTACGTCGAATATATGTCAGGGCTACTACCATCCCTAATTCTTCCGAATGTACAGTGAAACGTGACGGCCTGTAGAATTTGTATAGTTGGAATCCGGCTCGCTTTCTTTGCGTGTGGTTACGGGTTCAGTTCCCGCCGGGGTGCATTGAACGCAGTGGTTCGGAGTCCACTTTACGAAGAATGTAGGTCCCGTTCTTAGAAGCTCACCAGCTCGTTTAGGACATAATTAACAATTAAATTCAAAATACATGGCCATTTTCAGTCTTAGGTATCAAATTGAGAAAGTGGCAGCGACGTCCCAGAAAAGACGAACAAAATTAGACCTTTTACACAATGGTACACTGTGATTCATTGAAAATGGCAGGTGGGTACACTAAGTCCTGTAAGTTGAATAATATGGTAGTACTCCGAGAGTCTGTATGTGATATAGATTTAAATCGATTTAGGTGATTTAAAATATTCGATTCGATATGGATCTAAAATAAACATTCTATATGTGTGTTTGCCACTGTTTTAGCTCAATGTTGCTGGATCGTGCAGTTTTCGGACACTCATCCATCGTGCTACATCCGTATTGAAATAAATGGAACTATTTTGCGAGAGCTGAATAACAGCACTTTCTAATTCAAATTCTAATTACTGCCAGTGCATATGCGTGTCCAACAAAAAATACCGGGTATGCTGAGTCAGAACTCGGGAAAACTCGGATGTAATTTGATTCAAATTATGAAAAGCAAGTCTGTTAGTATCCGCACTCCAATGCAATGAAGTTGCAGTCACTTGAGAAGGCTGTTGACATGATAGTCAGTCAGGATTTGGACCTTATAAGGTTTTCTTTCTCAGTCACACCAGGCAAATACCGGGATGGTATCTACAAAATAGGCCCTGTCCGACTACCTTCCAACATTTTCTTCCCCACCCTATTCCGGCTTGAGCCTAAGATGCCTAAAGGTCATAAAATTCAGTTGAGCCTTGTAAAACGCAATCAGAGCCATATACATAAGCTGCTGCTTTGCTATATTGCAGAACGCGGAGACAATAGTATGAAGCAGTCATGGTTGCCACACCGAAGCCTGACACGGGTGGAGAAACGAATAAACGGGGAAAACGTGGAGGATTGAGAGCAGTGTCAGCCTCAGCACAAATTTTGTTTATTCTGTGGAATGTTCTTCTGTTTTCAAATAATTTCCTCCGAAATTACAATTACCAATTCAATTAGGTATAAAAGTTAACCCTTTCAACTCGACTGTATAATCTCTCTATAATGAATGATTGAGTTAATTATCCAGTATTCGATGAAGTTGTGATGATCTTTGATTTTTTGAAGGGTTACGGGGTAAAAACTTAAGAAATTGGTACAGTCCATAATTATCTGAACGTAATTTAGAAGTTACTTTACCCATTTTGGATCAAGGATTGCACCAAGAATAGCAAATGAAGTAAATACCATGAATTGTATAGATGTTACGTAGGTAATTTCCGTTAATATGAGACATTGGGTAGGTAAATTCCGTTAAAGTAAGAGACATTCCATAGGTAAATTCTGTTCATGTAAGAGACATTGCATACTCTGAGGCTTTCTAATCTTATTCTACATACGAGTCAAAATCATTGAAATGTGGTCACATTACAGTATGCCTTAATTTCTCACATACCATGTTATAGTCTTTCATTGTGTAATCATTGCTGTTTTTTCCTGTTTTTTAGACCAAGATGATGGGTTCTCAGTGAAACATATAGCTTACGCACGCTATCTAAGGAATCACCGCCTGATCAATGAAATCTTTTCGGATGCTGTTGTACCTGACGTGAGATCTGTGGTTACTACTACTAGAATGCAGGTGCTCAAGAGACAAGTAATGTCTCTAACGATGCATCAGGTTAGTGGAAGTTATTTTCATAAGCTTTACTGAAAACCGTGAAATGGTGGATTTTAATATTGTTTACATAAATACTTTGTGTGTGGTTATAAGGTAGAAAACACGCAGAAAAGTGGGAAATCCGATCTCCGGATTGCTGGTTGGATGAAGCTATCACGCAACACGATCAAATTCTATGCATGTCATCATCATATTCAGCTGTTTTCTGTCCACTGCTGGATGAAGGCATCCCCCTTTTCTTTCCACAAATCTCGGGCAGCCGCTATCCTCATCCATGTAGCTCCTGAAAAACGCTTGATTTCATCTACCCATTTGGATGTCGTCTCGGTCGCTTCTTTTCTCTATGAATCCAAAGTAGTACATTTGTCTTCCATCTGTGCGTCTAGCTATGTGACTGGCCCATCCCCACTTCATCATCTTCGCAGTTTTGATTACATCCTCTACCTTTGTTTGTGCGCGAATCCATTCATTTGTCTTTCTGTTCCTCCTAGTTATTCCTAGCATGCACCTCTCCATTACTCTTCGTGTGACTGTTAATTTTTTAGTTGTTTGCGCATTCAGTGTCCAAGTTTCACAGCCGTACATCATCACAGGTAAGAGACATTGATTATAAACTTTACGCTTGAGACACAATGGTAGTTTGCTTTTGGAAATAAAGTGTAGTCTTTCAAACAAACTCCACGCCATTATACATCTTCTATTTATTTCATCAATCAACTTAGCATTTTGAGTTGTCCTAGGTAAACATACTCATCAACTATGCCTATTGTCGCTCCGTTAATCTTCATTTCCTTCTTTGCAGCATGTTGATTGTACATTAGTTTTGTTTTGCTTAAATTCATTTTAAGTCCTATTTTTGAACTCTCTACTCAATTCTTCCATTCTGGTTCAATAATATAGTGCTAACCTCGGACACTCAGAGTCATCGGTTCGATCCCTGGTCGTGCCATGTGGACTTTGTGGTGGACAAACATCATGTACGTGGTTTTTCTCAGGATTTTCCCGTTTCCTCTCACTTTCGTCATTCCACTAATCATCCATCCGGCCTGGGCCAAAGTTGCCTAAAGGCCTTTTAAATCAAATTCAATTACAGTTAATTAGTTGGTAAGATATGATTTGCCAAAAGTAGTACAGGATACCACGTTTCAAGCTTCAATAATGTAACAATGAACTTTTAAAATCTCGGTAGATATTTACGGGAAAACAAAATAATGCGGATCTCTTAAATTAGTATAAGGAGCTCATAAAAAAAACAGTTACTGAAATCTATTACTTGACCGTAACACGCCCCGTCTGAATTGAAATGGAGCGGGTCTCTTGTAGATGAACATAGTTTGACATTTCATGCTACACCGATATAATTGTATGGATTGATTTTTCCCCGAGTCATGGATTTAGAGGCCAATTGACGCACACTCATACTATGTTTTTTATCAGAGTTCAACAATATATATTGTAATGTGTTCAGCTTTTGTTTATAACTAGAGCCCGGATATTTATGTGTTTAAATTCTATTTAAAAAAAAAGTGCATGTATATGCTTAAAAATATAAAACTATGTGCCTAAAAATTTCAAAATGAATAAAGGAATGAATTTGAAATGAATAAATAATGACAATCTACATTTTAGAACTGTTAATTTATCTTAATAAATTGGGGGAAATATACTACGTACTACTGTTAGTGTTATACGAAAGACAATACGATTGTTTGTATCTGATATAAACTGAGAATACATTAAATTTGGTAACTTTGGTACATACTGCAAATAATGCTTCGTTGTGTCTACACATAGGTTATATTGAATAATTGGAATAAGAATGAACTATTACTGGTATTTTAATACATATTATTTCCTGATATGCATTTTATACAGGCTGTCTACAGGTCATGAAAGGCAAGAAAAAGTCATGAACTTGAGTTTAAGGTCATGGATTCAGTCAGATAAGCCTTGTAATTTTTAGCTATTTTTAATGGTACATTTGCTGTTTTCTCAAATGTGTAGAAAAATATTTTCAAACATTTGAAGCGTGTTCGACATTTTTCACTTTTAATGTTACAGCAGGATGTGAAAGAAATGTAGTTAGCTATGAGACTCGCATTTTGAAAATTCGGGTGTAGCAATCCCACATTCCTTAGCTAGTTTCAACAATTTTTCGTCTTTTTGTTGCATGCAAAAGTCATCAATGTGGCTCTTGTTAAGGTTAATGTAAAGCAACGATCTCCAACAAAAGATGGCAGCACTACCTCCGTATGTGTCGAATGTATTTTTATCGTTGCACGAAAATTTCAATTCTGCTCCTAGAGAGTCTAGATAGTTCTAACATTCAAGGAAGAAAGTTCATAACCAATTTTAGAGTTCGATCAATGCCGATTTCTTATTTTCTTTTTTCTTCATATTTGAAATTGCTTGATTGCTGTTGCGAATATCAAAACCTACAACAATGAATTTGTAGGAGCATCATTGAAATTTCTTGCAACGATAAAAATACATTAGACATATACAGAGATAGTGCTGCCATCTTTCGTTGGAGATCGTTGGTTTACAGTAACCTTAATTCTATATACATCCTGGTACAACACACTTTGCATTGTCAGATTTTCAAATTGAAAGGAATGTTGATTGTCAGAATAACGGGATATACTGCTGACTGTGTGATCCGCTGTTATCGCCGCACATTTAAATTTTGATATACAATTAAATCCTTAATAACGCAAGCGCTATGATTTATTCATAGAAATAAAATAGAATTCTAGAAACCGTATGTTGATGTTTAAACGTAGAAAATACAAATTACGTAAAACATTAAATTCTGTTAATATTGCTTTAAAATTAATATAGATGCTTAAAAATTATTGAACGTTAAAGTAAATAATTAGTGAATTGGTACGCGGGGAAAATACACCAAAACTTGTATTTAAGTATTATGTGACAAAATATGTAAAATAAAAATACATAAGACAAACAGGCTCATACGTGATAACAATTACTTACAAACTTTCGCCGACAGATATACATGAAAATGTATGTCATCAATTTAGAAAAAAAAATAATAAATTAAATAATTATTCAGGTCCTATATATATAACTAATGATTCCTTTGTCTTTTCCAGAAAAAGCTGGAAGCTGAGTTGCAGCAAATAGAAGAGAAATTTGAAGCTAAAAAGAGGAAGTTTCTCGAAGCAAGTGAGACTTTCCAGGACGATTTGAAAAAGGTATACATGTAAAAGTAACACTGTATTTCACTTACTTTAAAAAAACAAAAAAAAAAAAAAAAAAACAGGTAGTCTGCGGACTCCTTTTCCTTACTAGTAAATATTTTGTTCCTTCATAATTTTTTTATTAATTTCATTTTATATGAGTCTATATGTCGACTTCTGAACGTAGCCTAACCCACCTCTGCTGCACACGCGACTCCGTCGAGTGGAGGAACTAGAGATAATCAGGGGAGGTGTGTGCAGGTTTGGCCTACCCAAGTTCCTTCCTTCACAAAGGACCTACAAATAGGAGGAGAAAAAAGTAACTAATAGAAACCCAAAGCATCGCGACGTACCGTTACAGAAGACGAGTATTTCAACAATAATCATCTGGAGAAGTGGCTTCCTAACAAACCGTCACAAGGATAAGAGAAAGAATATGTTTATTTGTAAAATGAAAGGAGGAAAGGAAATCGTTATGAACAAAGGTGAAAAAGGAGTTCCAAGAATAAATAGCCCGAGACGAAATCTGAATCCAATGAGCAAGATGGCGACAAAGTCAACAACATACCTTTACTGTGAAAACTTACAGTAAATGTTACTTCAAGGGAAGGATGGATTTGATGTGTTTCTTGTAAAGCATCAGCACACGATACATGTAAAGGTGTAGATAGTGATGGCGAGGATGTTGAGTTACGTTGTGAACGGTTTCATAAATAACGACCAAAATACAGTAACCCGTTCTGCCGTAAGTGGGGCGGAATGGGACGACTAGCTGCCTTACCTTATAAAACCTGAACTTGCTGTAACACAGTGAAACATTTTTTTCATTTTCCGATTGTTCTATGAAGTTAATATAATAATGTAACTGTGTCAAATTGTAAATTTTCTTTCATTTACAGTAGTACTTAAAAATAATATAATTCACAGCCATATTCAATCCACTACTGAATGAGGCCTCTCCGGGAGGGAGAAGTTGGTCTACTGCTCCGACGCTGACCAAGAGTTTTGGGAGAGGAGAGCCGAAACTCAGCTGTGATCGCCACTGTCTTTTATTCACAGCAGCTCTTCAATTGCATCACGATGCTGGGTGGCCACAGTTGCGGACCCTCTCGCTTTGGAAAAAAATCTCTTGGCTGATCCGGGAATCGAACCCGGGATGCCACTATCAGCAATCAGCGACGGTAACCACTAGACCAGCAGGACGGTCACGGTAGTACTTATTTAGAGTTAAACGTTAATACCCCATTTCGCGCCATGTTCCCCTAACACAGAGTAAATATCTAGCCATTAGACAAAAGTTTTGTGAGTTTGTGTGTGAAAGACTGTACAACTCCAAGTTTAATTTCGCATGAAAGTGGCAGTAGGAGTTATTCCCACAAACAACAGAACGGTTTTGTTTTCCTTTAAAGAACTAATGAAAATAGAATTTTATGGATTTATTCTGTGAAATTTGCTTTCAGCATCATTACTCTTTGAACTTGTACACACAAACGTAGTTTACTGGTTGCGATTGCTAACTTCGGATAAGCACACACCCTTGCTCACCTGGGTCATCCTGACTGAAATTTTTCAGGGTTTTCCTTAGCTCAACCAAGCGAATATCGGGACGGTGCCATGTATATAGTCCCTGGTCGCTATAGTCACCCATTCCTTCAACAGCAATAGCAAAGATTAGACGTGACGCCTTGTAGCTTGGAGGCACTACAAAAGCCAAATGTAGTTAAAGATCTTGGTGCTACATTTTATACGAAACTAACGTTTAACATCCACATAACAAATATAAAGCTGTGCTTTTAGTTTATTAGGATTCATAAGGAGAACGCGAAAATAATTTGACAATTTTTTTCAACAATAGAGAAATTTACTAAGCTGACGTTCGCTATAGAGCTAGAATTTAAACTATACCAGCTAAAAAAATGGTCAACAATTTGAGAAAATACATAGAAATTTTCTCACCTGTAAATTCCTTACTTATGAAGAAAATAGCATCTTATCTACTTACGAAAACTACTGCACAATCAATAACAGCTTTAATTCATACATTAGAAGAAATACGCTTTATTACTGACCTATTATTTAATCACAGAATGGGTAAGTTGGGGTTGGACTCTACAGTCTTAATATCGACATTACAGTTTCATTATTTAGAACGTGGCGTTCGCAACACTGGTCTCTTCTACTTGTCTCAAGAATACCGTATCTATGCTAATCTTACACGAACTTTTTTTCTCAACCCCCCCCCCCCCAAATCAGGATGCGTCGTAGATTCGAATTTTGCAAGTTTAGGCCTACATTTTGCGCTGTCGATAAGATCCAGTTTAAAGTAGAAAATGATTGGGTTTTGCCTGTGATTGCTATCGTCGTTAGTCATGATTCTGTGAAGAATGTGTACTTCAGCATTGAACAATATTAAATTCGATGCTTAAGAATAAAATTAGGGATTTTTGTCTTCCCCATACAGAAGCAGATTTATTATACAGCTCCTGGAAATATCGTAAAAGATTTGCATCATTATTTATGGGCAGTGTTTTTTTTTTTTTTTTTCGCCAACAAATATTTGAGTTGCACCTTAGGTTCGCGTAAATACGGTATGTACTACGTCCAATAAAATGTGTGAAATTGACACTGACTTTGATATGTGTGATATGTCTTCGAAAGTAGTTAGAGATACAATTGTCAGAGACAGCATTGTAATTGCGCTATAGCTTCTTGTGTTGACAAATAAATAAAGGCCATAAATTTAAAGTTCGAATTCCGTTATTCTGATATCCATTATTCCAGATTCCGTTTAACTAATCATATATGTTTGCATATATTTTTTTTTCAGCATTGCCAGCGTGCTGTAGATGACGAAACGTTCCAACGTATGGTGGACCGTCAGTATGAGTTGCTAAAGAAGGAACGTGAAGAAAGGCAGAAATCCAGTGGAGGTGGAGGAGATACGGATGACATTAAATCAGAGGAGGATCGAGCCCCCGACTCGGAAGATTCCCAGCCAGCGGCTGCAGAACCTGTCACCCCTGCAGAGGATAGTACATCTCAACCGGAGGTAGGTACACTAATGATCTTTTTTTTCTCTCCCCCCCCCCCAAAAAAAAAAAACAATGGCTCCTTGTGAATTGTGTTCTGTAGTGCAGTCTACTTTGGGTGGCTGTTATTTGGGCTCTGTCGTACAACCAGTGCTGGCTACTGTTCAATTAAAGCGGGAGTTCATATAGATGTGCAATCTGTTTAAGATACATTAACTTTCTCCCAGTTTCTATAGCAGGGAAATGTCCAGCACCCCCAGAAGTTGTGTGAATACAACCAGGGTAGGATCGCATAAAAATACTGCTCTTGAGAGGTAAATTAGAGGGATCGTGTATAATATTTTTTTAGGGGGGGGTCAGTGACCCAATGCTCTCCACGACAAACCGCTACTTCTTACGAATCAACAAATTGATTACTGAAATCAATTGATTCTACAATTCAGATCATAAGACTTTTTTCCCCCCATCTAATTCGTTTTAGTCGATTATTCAAACATATAAATTGAGTAGAACGCAAATAACTTTCACGAACTTAACTAAGGCTGCGCGTTCACTTTAAAATATAAAATTTCGTGAACAGAGGTAGCATCAAGGGGTATAATTCGTATAGTGTCTTTGGACTGTCATAATTTGACTTGGGAATCAGTGGGATTGACTTAAATGTATACTTAGGGTCAAAAAATAGCAATTTGATGAGTGGAAACCCTCAAAGAGCCATAAAATTGGACTACTACATACCACATTGATGAAAAAAAAAATTAAAAGGTTCATATGAGTGGGATACCTAATCCTGAAAAATACGTTTAAAAAAACCTGTTATCACAGTGATCCAAGGATGTGATGCTTTCGTAAATTTGTTTTAAACTTTGTTCTAGAGTGAGTGCATTTCTTTTCATGTTAGTGTTGCGACTTTGTAAGGAATAGGTAAGTAGAAAAATCACAGATGTAGATGTATTATTTAGCAGCAATAGTATATATGCTAACATGTTTTAAATAAATTCTTTTTGTATGAACATGATGTGCAAGGAGGCTGTACAGTCCTGGTACTTCCATGTAAATTAGTCGTTATTTTTGTGAAAATATTAATCATAATAGATTCTACGTTTCAAACCAAACAGAATTCGTCTTCAAGGACCCGTAAAAGGGAATAAGAAGGGAAGAATATGTACAGAAGATGGCAGATATGTAGGTATCTTTCTAACCACTTGAGATCTGTCAAGCCATAGTACCTAGTGAGGAACTGTTTGCGAAAGAAGTTATTTTAATCAGGAGACAAGTTTTTGTATACCCTCGTCATGCGCCAATGGATGCCTTTAGGCGTGTAAGGCTCAGGCCGGTATGAGCCTGTTGTGAGCTTTCATGCAAGTTGCATCGCGGTAGTGATGGTAGTTTTTTGGACAGCGAACATGACCCTGAAAGGCCAGAATTCCAGTAACCATGAACTGAGATCTGTCATTCGGTATTTGCTTGTTAGGAATGTACATCCATGTGAAATCCATCGTCAAATCACGGAAGTTTATGGTGATGACGCGATAGACGAAATTAACAGCGGGATCCGTATGGGAAGCCTGGCCGACCGTCTGTCGTTACGGATGACTTGCCATGTAACGCGCTCGGCGAGTTACCATTGAGAAACTTCATGTACGGTTTCCATATGTGCTTCGATTCATAAATACCGAAGAACACAAGAAACCTACATGGGAGCTGTATTGACATTTTTGACACGATACGCAAACGAAGGTGATGACTTTTCGTCATCCCTCATTGTGCCATTATGAAACCTGGTTGTCTACTCTACGCTCGAGTGAAAACGATAATCCATGGCATGCCAGTCCGCGTTCTCACTAACAGGCAGTAAACCAAGCAGATCCTCTCCGTCCTAAAGACAGTGATCGTTGTTTTCTGGGACAGATATAGTTCACTCCTTATTGAGTTTATGCCCCATGGTCAAACTAAATACGAACACATATTGCAAACACTGAAGAGATTCAGGAGAGCCATATAGAATCGCAGGAGAGGTCTCTTGTCTGCCGGTGTGATGAATATCCACGATAACGCGCGGCCGCATGTCGCTGTACCCACACAACATCTGCTTCAGAAGTTCCAGCAGATGTTTTGAGATCATCCTATAACCCCGACCTCACCTCTAAAGATTACCATATTTTCCCAAAATTAAGTGAGTTTCTAGGAGGAAATCGCGTTTCGTGTTAAAAGACAAATTCCACTAAACGGTAACTACAATTCTTCATAGACTGGCGTCAGAAATGTATGACAAGAATATACAAAAACATGTTTCCTGGTACGATAAGTGTTCCATTGCCATAGGTGCCTATGTGGAAATAGGCCGAGATATGTACTTTCAGAATAAAGAAGGTTAGGTTAAAACAACTTTTTTTTGTAATAAAACTGCTATTACTTTCTGGACATCCCTCGTACATACGTACTTGTTTTTGTCTGTTCATATTCTGTCCTTTATATTCTTATTGTTTACGTGTTGTTTCTGAAGAATTCATTGAATTTGATGAATTTGACATATTGTGATTGGTATTTTCATGAAAATATCTGAAGCCAAGTGCACGTAAATACAAGATACATACTTAAATTCAAATGGCCTGTTTGATTAATCGTATTGTCTCGTAACTAAGAATTTTGTTTCGCTCACAGGTAAGCATTCTACTGTTTTCTGTACTATTCATTTAGAAGGAAAAGTGGTATTCAATTTATGGTGTTAAATTATTCATGAGGCGAGATCGTTTTGGTTATTGCAGTTAGACAGAACTAAATGGAAAAAAGCTGTTGGTATCCTTCTTACCACTAATTTTTGTATTTATATTTTCTGTATTTTGTATTGACTTTTTTTTTTTAAAGTCAGTGTTTTAAGTAGGTTATGCAGCTACTACGTAGTAGGAGAGGTTATCTAAGAAGTGTGATGAAGAAGAGTGCACGAAACAGTTTATCGTTAGATGTTAAAAGCCGGTGGTCAAACATTTGTGTGTTCGTGAGGACAGATCAAAATTAATATGCCTTTCCCAACATCATCGTGTTACCTGGCTTAGTCTCAAGAAGCAACGGTTTTCACTGACACCTTTGACCTCTCCAAGTAGAGAACGATCATTCATGGTGGGCAAGATCTGATTATTTCGCTTTTAAATAGTATAAACGACAGTAATTAACCTCTTTTAATTAAACGCTAGTATATATAGGCTAGGCATTAATTAAACGCTAGGCATAGCCAGGACATCAAGATGCTGTTTTATAAATGACCTTATGCACAACGAGGTCCTGAAACATTGATTTACTTACGTGTTTTAACATCCGTGACTTTAGTGTAAACATTTCGAACTTGTTGTTGAAGTATAAAACGTAAAAAAGAAGTGTCGATTTTGGAGTTGTTAAATACTGGGGACTTAGTTCATTACGTTACAGGACCGTGGTGGCTCAGTGGTAGAGTGCTCACCTCTGGTGCGTGGGGTTCTCAGTTCTCGGTTCAATCCAAGCTATGTGGCGGACAAACACCGAGTGCGTGAGTTTCCTCGGGATTCTCCCGTTTTCTCCACTTTGTTCCATCAACTCATCATTCATATAGCCTGAGCCAAAGTTGCCTAAAGGCCTTAAATAAAAATTCAGATCATTAGGCATGCAATGACTAAAACGTCTTAATACAGTATCAGGCTTATGAAAACACCTGAATGAATCATTCCGCATTCCAATTTCACAATACATTCTGACAACATCATTCCTACTTTGTTCCCGCATAAGAGCACCATTTCAGATTTCTCAGTACCATTTTTTGAACCGCTTCATCATCCCTAAATGTTCTTACCCTTCCATTTTTCTCGGTGAAGTCGATATATTGGTGTGTTTATAAGCGCCATACCGTTGACTATTGGGAATGAGCGTGGATGAAAACTCATGTTGGAGGGGAGTTCGCGAATTCGTCATTGTTTACACACTCTTGTATCTAACAAAAAAGTCAACGGCCATTACTGTACAGTGACGCTGTGAAAGTTTTAACACGCAAGTTAATCATATCGTTCGTTTACGTCGTTCTAAAGAATGGTTTAAATCGAGTGGACTGAGCCGAGCTATCTATTTCGTCATAAACGTAATTCCCTTGAGTAGTTCCACGAATCGAACGCCTAGATAGTACCTTTAATTAAGGACAGAAACCCTTCATTATCAAACCCTATCTTCCTGAGACGAAATAATAAATAATGGCATTCCCAAGAGAATTTCATGCTCTGTACATACGAACTTTTCCAAATCGACCAGCGGGAAGATTTGTATTTCATGATTATACGTACAGAGTTTCGAGAAAATAAATTCCGTTAACAAGTTGAGAGATGGGTATTATTTTCGGTATGTATATTGAAAGATACGATATAAAACTGTGGTAAACTTTATTTTGAATGGCCCGTCATGATTTGGCCTATCTACAGCTAGTTAAAATCCACAAACATCAATGCCCCTGGCGGGATTCGAACCCCCAACCTTCGAGTCGCTGACCTAACGCCTTAGACCACACTGCTACCTGGTCGACTCGAAAGATACGAACGTAAACTTAAAAAAATAATAATAATTCAGGAGGGTCATGGGTTCAATTCCAGCGGTCGACCATCCTGAAATTTCCCTGTTCCCCCCCCCCTCAGTCACACCAAGCAAATGCCGGGATGGCACCTTCAACTTAAACCCTGGGAGACACCTTGCCACATCCTTTTCCCTTTCCTATCCCGGCCGAAGCCTTAGATGCCTAAAGGCCATAAACCAAATTCAATTCAGTTCAATTTAAAAATCTAGATGGCGTTGAATGACACAAATTCAAAAAGAAATCCAATTCAGGGTCGAATATTGGTGTAATGAAAATTATCATATTTTAGGCAGTTTTGTTGATGTGCTCTAAAGCTTCAATCTCTGCTAACTGATCTGTGGGTAAGAAATAATCGAGATCATTTTTATAGTTTTAAAGTTTTCGATTTACTTTGTGTGCGCTCTTCTTGTATCACTCTTAGCTTGTGTTCGGATATCCATTTCTTATCCTATCCACTAGTTCTTCAAGAGTACCTGCGACATCTTTTTTTTTTTAAGAGAGAAAAATTGACATTAGTTATTATTACATATGTTTATATCCTTTTTAAGATAAAATAGTAAGCAGTGCTTACCTTCTTTTGCATATCAGATGATAGTCCTCCACTTCATACAGGTAAAATTTCCCCATATTACTGATTTTTTTGTGTCTTTTTCTAGCTGAATTAGTTAGGATGCCAGATAATTAGATGTGGCTGTGCATTCTTTGCATATAACACTGTTGTAATAGTACCTTATTTTTTCATGTACATACAGCCGTTTTTTTTACGTGTTTAATATGGAAACTACTAATGCTGATTGAGAATGCTCTAATTTTTTTGTGTGTATGCCCTTTTTTATATATATAAAAACTATGAAAAGAAGAAACTATATGTATAAATGAATGCTAATGTAAAAGTAAATACTGGTTATACAGTGAATATTTCTATACAGTATAATTTCTTTCGTGTATGTTAACCATGCCTGGTAAATTTCAGTGCGATGCCGCTTTGCGTAATTTGTAGTGTGTTTGAAGTATATGAATGTTCTTCTTGGGGCTTAGCCGAAATATATTCCTTCAATATTAAGTATAACTGAAGGTGCATGTTTTTCATTATTATTTTTTTATGTATTATCCTTATGTGGTATTGTATCTTCATATTATTATTATTATTATTATTAAGCTAAGATAAAAAAATGTGTATATCCAGTTCTACAAAAAGAAGGCCGCCAGAATTGTTTCCGTTCAGCGATGAACAGTACGTGTCACATAAGATCAAGAAATCATTTTACAAGCTTTGAGAAATTGCGATTATATTTTTGTGAAACTGGGTTATACATTGAATTATTCTTCTCCATTGAGGTGATTGATTTATGTTCGTAGATATAGCCTGGTATTACGTAAGACACGTTAAGGTTAATGTAAAGCATCGATCTCCAACAAAAGATGGCAGCACTATCTCCGTACATCTCTGTAATGTATTTTTATTGTTGCACGAAATGTCAATCCTGCTATTACAAATTCAAGCCTAGAGAGGAAGAAACTTTCAGGGAAGAAAGTTCATTACCAATTCAAGATTTCGATCAATGCTGGTTTTTTAATTCTCTTATTTGTTCATTGTTGATAGAGCTTCAGGGTTACAGGTTTTGATATTTACAACAACAATCAAGCGAATTCAACAGTGAAGAAAAACGGAAATAAAAAATCGGCGTTGATCGAACTCTTGAATTGGATATGAACCTTTTTCCCTGGAAGTTCTCTAGGCTTGAATTTGTAGGAGCAACATTGAAATTTCGTGCAACGATAAAAATTCATTAAACATATACGGAGATAGTGCTGCCATCTTTTATGGAGATCGTTGCTTTATACTAACCGTAAGCGTTTTCTATAAGAAAAAGAGTAATTACATATTTTTTTTAGAAAATTGTGGAGTCGGCTGATTACTTTTATGTGAATGTTATATTTTTCCAATGACAATTTAAACATTGTTTGTACTGAACAAGCTGCATTAGAAGTATTTTGGTAAGGGGGTCATCATCATAACCGCCGCGGTAGGACCATCACAGCAGACCAGCCAACTCGAATTGTTCTAACATGGCGAGGACCACAGCTCGGTCTTATCTGTATATGTTCAGTACGTCCTCGTTGAATAATAAAATAGGACCCTTTACACGAATATTTTCTCTACGTTAGTATCCTCAAGTCATGAAAAGGGACGCCGTGGTGTAGTGGTACAGCGTTCACCTCTGGTGCATGGGGTTCTCTGTTCAGTCCCAGCTCATGCCATGTGGGCTTTGTGATGGAAAAACACCGTGTGCATGGGTTTTCTCGGAGTTCTTCCGTTCGTTCCACTTTCTTCTTTCAGCCAATTCTCTCATCATCATCCATATGGACTGAGTCATAGTTTCCTTTGCGCCAAAAAGTCAGAGTAGAGAAGGTAAAAGAATTCCCCACCCGGTCTGCTGCATGCGGCGCGCGTTCATCAAGTATGCGACCACGATAACTACGTTTTTAACGTACGAACGAGAAATAAGTAGCCAGTCCGATTGGGATACTAAAATATAATAGTGGTAGAGCGCGTGTAGCATTTTAGAGGTCGTGGGTCAGATCTCAAGGGCGACCATTTTGACTGGGGTTTTCCTGTCACACCAGACAAATACCGGAATGGCACCTTCAACAGAGGCCCTGGCCGACACCTTCCCGAATCCTTTCCTCTCCACTATCACGGCGTGAACCTAAGATGCCTAAAGGCCGTAAAGAAAATGTATTCATTCATTCACTAAAAATATAATCAGAATTCCGTTATTTAATTTTATTCAGTATTGTTTATTATTAAAGAAAACATAGATTAAAGTAGCTGATTATACTTTATTATTCACAAAACCTGAGTAAAGCTTAATAGTTTGTGACAGATACTAGTAGCATCTCCTTTAGGCTTAACTACTGAACATTGACAAGGAAACAAACAAGCCTTTCACTCTCAACCGATCAGAATTCAGCACTGATTAAATATTTACTTTTTTTCTCTTATCGCTTGGATCTTCTCGGGTGAGCACATGTCAAGCTTGATGAGCCAGGAAGGAAAATAGTGTTATAAAATAATTCCTTGAAATTACTGTGGTACTTGCTGAAAAATTCCGCACAATAAATAGTTAAGTAAAGTTCAGTCAAGTAAAATGTATTGAAAAAGTTATTATCGGTCAGTGTCATCATCTCTTTTTCGTCTTTCTTCCCCCTTTCGTCTTTTTTTCAAATTGTCTTCTCACTCTGTGTATTAGTATCCAATATCCGGATCCGTTTGGCCATCCCTAGTTCTTACGTATGAATCGAAAGCTATAATAATGTCAGTTTTGCACGACTTAGGGATCGGCAACTCGTCATTTACGAGAGTATTTTGAAGATACACTTTCGGTGCGCAATGTGAAAGTATGGAGGGAAGTCAGTAAATTGGTTACTAATGGCTACAAAAATGAAAATGCATGAAATACTTTCGTGGTAACCAGTGTTATTTTTTTTCCCATAACCACTACTTACATTGAGACACATATCCCAGCGATGAACGATCATAACGCCAAAAGTACTTGATCGATTGGAATGATTTTTCGCACATGATCAGACACTGGACCAGACTGGGAAGTTGTCATATCACTTTGATTCTAACATTATTATCTTCAGAGATAATCGACCATCTAACTGTCCATTGAATTCCAATGACGGTGGTAACAATAATAGAAAATTTGAAAGCAAAACACGCGGCAATCCACACTACAGTGTTGTTCGACGGGTTGACTACCTCCAAGCGGTTAAATTTGGCATGGCTATCAATTCATTAACAATGGCTATCTTAGGTAACACACCCCTAAGAAAGCTGATTGGTGACAAATTTTATTCACTCTGCACCAACGGGCGGGCAAATCAGCTAGCACTTGCAAAATAAAAATAAAAAATCGTGTGCGTTCTCTGCTTTCTTACGCAATATTCTAATAGTACTTATGGTACTCATGAGTTGCGTGTTGATCACGGTGGCTCAGTGGTAGAGTGGTCACCTCTGGTGCTTGGGGTCGTTGATTTGATTCCATCTTGTGCCATGTGGGCTTTGTGGTGGACAAACACCATGTGCGTGGGTTTTCTCGGGGTGCTCCCAGTTTCTTCATTCCACCAAATCACCCATCATCATCCATAAGACCTGAGCCAAAGTTACCTAAGTCCTTAAAATTTAATTCACATGAAAAATTCAAGAGTTGCGAGATGCAGAATTTTCGTGTATTATCGCGTTAATTGTAGACGTAGATAAAAATTCCGTTAAGCAGATGATCTGTTCAATGTGAAGATGGAACTAATCCACAGTCTTCAACGCAGTACTTTTTCTCTGCAAAATTTGCTTGGCATATGGGAGGTCGTGGGTTCAATTCCTGCTGCCGACCATCCTGATAGTTTTTTCATATTTTTTTTTTCAGTCACACCAGACAAATGCCGGGATGGCACCTTCAACATAGGCCCTGGCCGACACCTTCGCGAATCCTTACCCCTCCCTCATCGCGGCCTGAGCCTTAGATGCCTAAAGGTCATAAATAAAATTCAGTCTGGTATCGAATCCAGGACTGGGTTACCTTATATAAGTTTCAAATTCACCTAAGCTACAGATGATTATCAGA
>JAGDQP010004528.1:71061-84472 GCA_022664845.1 Lepisma saccharinum | reverse complement strand
ATTTCGGTGTTGACCCAGCATCGTGAGGACAATTGGGGAGCTGCTGTGAATAAAAGACAGTGGCGATCACAGTGAGAGCTTCGGCTCTCCTCTCCCAACCCGTCTGGTCAGCGTGGGAGCAGTAGACCAACTCCTCCCTTCGGGGAGAGGCCTCATCCACTAGTGGATTGAATATGGCTGTGATTTATTATATATATATATATATATATATAAGTACGTCCAAGAACGGAAGTCTTCCTTAGGTTTCTATTTCCATTGTGAACTGAATACTCTGATGTATGGAAGAATTAATCCAATTTCTGTCTGCCGTGGGACCATATAACAAATGTGTTATCCACATAGCTGTTAAAAAAAACAAAAAACTTCGGTTTGTGTGTTGCTGTATCTAATGATTGGTGCTCAAAATATTCCATGTAGAAATCAACAGCCAATCAGAGAACAGCTTCTAACATGTCGTCTTCCAAGACAACGACCAATAGGATGACAGCTTTCCCTATGAACAGCAAATAAATAACGGGACCAGCACACCGCAAGTCACAGCTTTGATGTTACCGCTGTATGGTAATGAAAGCTTAGCAATCCAGCAAAATCTATTCTGTCAGTAATTCCGAGAACATTGGATTAAAAAAAAAAACGCAAGCAGATCTTCAGGAACACCATTAATATAGAGACTTTCCAAATCCATAGACCGAAAAGCTTAAACTGCAAAAAAAACCGTCTTACAATCGTGGAACAAAAGCACTGTATTTTTCGAATTTCACAAAGTGAAAATACTTGCTTGGTAGAACTACGAATACTCTGGAAAACATTAATAACAATGGTCAGTGTAAGAAGGTATTTACTCTTGTCTCCCCAATGCTGATCTAGATCAGTGACTTTCGCCACTAGATCTATAGACAGCAATGATGGGTAGACTTTTATTTCTTTTATGGCCTTTAGGCATCTAAGGCTCAGGTCGATAGGGAAGGGCCTATGTTGAAGGTGCCATCTCGGCATTTGCCTGCTGTGAATGTGTAAGCTTCTGGAGAGAAGAAATATTCTTCCATGTTGACTTACGAAGTAAGTACACTTCTTCACGTATTAAATTGTTCTTGTTGTTTTCTTATCACCGTTCCTCTTCTCCCATAACAACAAAATGTGCGTAATTCGACGTACTGGGGCAGCTTTGAACAAAAAGAAGGGGGAAGATTTGAACAAGGTAGCAGCTTATGTCTTTATAGCTAAAACTTATTGTTGGGAAGAAAAAAAATATTTTGCAACGAAGTTTATATTATTGAGAGTGTTTCGAGCATTTCAATTAGGCTATGTGCAAGGCATTTTACAAAATTTCGACGAGTTCAAAGTTTATGGTTATGCAATCCTCGCAACACCAATAAAGAAACAACCAAGCAAATAAGTTTAAAGTTTATTGACACCTGCGTCGTTTATATTGTTTGTATGGCTTACTTTCTTCTTCTTCCGTATCTGTATTTAGAAACATTTACAAAGAAAATAAATGTTCTTGTAATAAAATTAAGGATGTGTTCAAAACTGCCTCAGTCATGTTCAAAGCTACCCTACCCTTGTTCAAATCTACCCCCCAAGGGGGGCACCTTTGAACAATAGCCACCCAGTTCCTGTCCTTGCTTTAAGGCGACAATGAAGTATGTCATTTTCTTCGGCGAGCTGTACATACATATGCTATTTATCTCTCCGAACAAATTCTCTTGAGTGTGAGGGAGCAAAATTAAATTTGCCCCCTTCTCCCCCATAGCGTAACAAGTTAATCTGCAACCCAGTCCCCGTGTTCTAGTGGTTAATGTTGCAGATTTTTGATCGGCCTTGAGAAAACACCGGTTTGAGTCCTGAGATTTTCCAAGTTTTACCTCAGTTGCAACAGGCGAATAGCAACATGGTAGTTTAAGATTCTGGCCGTTACCTTACCCACTCCTGCTCCCAAAAGTGTTCGGTGAGGGATGACATCCCCAGATGTGTAGCGGCCTAGGCTCAAGAGCCTATATAACGAAAAATAAAAAGTAAAAGTTACTGCACAAGAAAAATATATATATATATACGACAGCTTTCTTAAAAGCATTCAATTTTCTTTAATAATGTTATTTTATATAGTATACATACACAGAGTCTTTAGAAAAATATCTAGATCAGAAATTGCACGTGCATTTACACAAATACTTTTAATAAAGAAATTAATCAAACCAGTCTCTCAGACGAGTCAGTCAGTCGATCAACAATTTACCTTATAATATTGGTCTTTGCGTTAATAATAATAATAATAATAATTACAGGTCTTCAAAAAAGCAGTCAAAAACAGTCGATAGCATCTGGATTATTTCAGTCCTGGAGACCACAATTTATACGGCCAGAGGAGCGAGGGCTATTCTGCACTGGCTTCTGGCTCCTTATAGTGGCGATATTCCGGCTTCAACTCCCACATGTTCTTATGGGGATTTTTCAAGTTGTAGTTACAGACTTCTTTCAAAATCTCCTTCAAATAAACCTGGAACAAACAGAAATGACTTTTAAAGACACCATCTTGAAAATTAAAGAGAAATATATATATAAACCTAATTGGGCAAATTTCATCACACATTAACCCTGCTAAAAACAATTTAATTTGTTAATAAAACGAAAGAAATTGTGATATTACATGAGGGTTGGCTGGTTTAAACCAGTTTTTTTTAAGGGACTTTGTTTAAGTAAATACAACTATATAGTATGTAACAAGTATTTATCCAGTTAAGAGTCAGGACACCACTCTTAAAAGTCTGCTTAAGAAATGTTGTGTTATTTGGGTAGAAAATGTAAGTAAAAACTGATTTTTTAAAGTAATACATTTTTTAAGGTTCTTATTCATGCAGTATTTGGTCCAAAGCAACAGCAGACAAGAAATGGTTTGATTAATCTACGATCGGTTCTTTCCCGAAGCGAAATCCGGCAAGAGACGTTGAAAGACGAATGCGACCTCCTTTCTTCAAACTATTTCGAATCGGGTCTTCCCCGAAATTCAATCACATTCAACGTCGCGATGACTCGACCTGAATCGGGTCTTCCCCGAAATTTAATAACATTCTACGTCGCGATGACTTGATGTCGGTACTTTCCCGTTTTGCAGTGGATGTATGGTTCAACAGATTCGCAGTCGGAAATTAGAAGTCGGTAAAGGCAAATCAGTTCTATAGCTACGATTCGACAAAGCTGTTTTTTTTTTTTTTTCGAGATTTTTAAAGAGAGAACTAAAAAGGCCAAGAAACTGGGCGGGCTCCGGTCGGAAGCTTGATTCAATGTCGAACTGTTTTGAAGTAATTACGAAAGAATCAAGAAAGAGAAAGCGAGCAAAGTGCAAGAAGTGTGGATCTGAGTTGGAGGGTCAAGTTGCAAGAATGAAGAAACATCTTTCGACTCAAGAGTAAAGCAATACGGTATAGAGAAAATTTAAAAACTTTGTAGTTTAGTCCCACATTTGCGTGCTGCTGCATGTGTATTATCCTACTGTGAAAGTTAGCTATTTAAAAATAATGTATATTAAGTTATATAAGTTCATACTATAAAAGTACAGAAAAGCTATGTTAATCCATCATCATTTTTCCAACCTTGTATTACATTATAACTTAGTGGTTGTGGTTTTTCAGTGTTTTCTTACTCTTTGAAGCACAGTTTTCTCGGAATAAAAAAAACTTCACAGATACTGTATTCGGGTCCTTTTGGACCCTTGTCAGAAAAATACATGTTAAACGCCCAATGGGCAATACATTATTCATAGTTTTGAGACGCCACAGCTTCCTCACCTAATAAAAATGGAAGGATGATTTTGGTCACATGTACTTTATGTCTCTCTGATGTCCCACGAAGGAGGGAGGGGAAGAGAAACTTTTCTTTCTCTTTAGATGGGACAACTCTGGGACAGCATAGCTCATGGGACGACAAGTGATTTAGTAGCAAGATGATGACTTCAAATCGTACAGGAATTAAATTACTTGTTATAATATTTGTCAGCGTACTCCCCCTACGACAGGAAGGGGAGACCACAAAGTTGGCGTTTTTGCCACACTATTTCTTACATGTACATTGTAGTTTACAATCGGGACAGATCGATACAAGACACGACATCTCGTCTCCTAATAGCTCCAGATGCAGGATTTTTGTTTAAAAAAATGTTAAGAAAAGAATAACAAAAATGCTGGCATGGCTTTTGTTGAGTCTTGATACTCGACACGGGGTAGAGTGGGAGGCATAGGTCATTTAGACTCTAACACAGTAAGAGTGTGATATAAACACAGCAGCAGGGTTAAAGATTAAAATATAAAACATACATAACATTAAAACTAACTGACCTTTACTAATTGTATTTCAATGTAATTTTAAGATTTTTTTTAGCCTTTTTTAACATCTGATGAAGCTATATTGGGTAAAAAAAAAGTAAAGCTATCCCCTGTGCGATACGCACGCACCGTGAACGGTGCATGGGGGATGAGGAGCTAGCGCTCCACATTTTCTTGACCTACGGTACGAAGTGAGGTGGTGTGGTCAGTCCCACGATCGACAGCCTTTATCTTTCCAAGGCGCCCAGGAATACCAAGGACACTCCGGTACTCAATTTGATAGAAGGCTGAGTGCACCTCAGAGAGTCAGGCATGGGAACACTACGAGACAAGTCTCCAGTGTCCTGGCCGGGATTTGAACCCGGGCCGCCCGATTCGTAGTCAGACGCGCTACTGTCTGAGCCACGGCGAACATTGAAATATTGCGCTTATTATTTTAACATATCAAGTACGCTCTTACTGTTTTTTTTAAAAACATTTTAAAGAAACATTTTATAATATTCCACAGTGCTCCAGGGTGCCATACGCAATGCCACTCGTAAGAATCTACAGACAGATGAAGACCTACAGAAAGATGTGCTTACAATAGTTACGACAGCATGACACTTCGTTCTACACTAAGAGGGAAAAAAATGACATAGTTTGGTGTTTGTACGGAAAAAAAAGTTCAAGGGGGGGGGGAGGATAAAACCACGGGTGGAGGTAGGAATCTACACCTCAGTGCACGCGCACTGAGAAGTGTTTGTAGCATAGACTATCCGGAAAATCTTGCTTTGTGACGTCATCCACTTTTGTGTGAGGGCCCAACACTTAAGTTGCAGTATATATGTGCTTCCCACAATATATCTGAAGGTACTATTTGTAAAAGTATAGATCTTTTAATTCCATGTTGATTTTATGCTGTATTTATTATGCAGAAAGCTTCGCTGTTATCAAATGTCTAGACGATTTGTTTCACAACTCTGGGTCAATGTTTTAAGACCACCATTATTGTGATCTGTGTATTCTAGAAACGACTTCATGGCATATTAATACAAGTTGTGTATTGTAATCAAAGAACTATTTACAAGCAAACGCCTTCTATGAAATACATATTAATAAAAAAAAAAAAAAAAAAAAAAAATGGAGAATTATAGAGAATATTTCTGACACAAGTGATAGAAGGGTTCCCACTCATTTGCCAAGATCAAATTCGCTGACTTTTCCAGGTCACTACTCAGAAATTTCCAGGTATATCATTTTGTATATATATCATAATTCCATGGGAAAATAAAGATACATCAAAATATTTCACTGTATTCTTTTCTTAAATTGCTTCATGGTTGGCACATTAGCCTCCAAGTAATTTCAAAAACGATCCAACATTAAATGCCTGCTGTAGCTAAATGAACTTCAAACAATAAGCTATCAAATTCCCTGACTTCTCCAGGTTTACAGACATTTTAGTGAAAATTCCCTGACTTTTCCAGGACTTTTTAGTGCTAAGCTGGATCCCCGGACTATTTCAGGTTTTCCAAGTGAGTGCGAACCCTGGATAGATATTTTTAGCTAGAAACTGTAACTACCTTTATATTGTGGAAGAATATCTTAACGCCTTATCGAGGTTATAAATGTAAGTTGTATCTGCTTGTAAGCTCATTCACTCTTGGGCTTCGACCCAAACAGTTCCAATAAATAACTTCCTGTGGAGGTAGGATTTAATGCTGTATTCTCTTTCCCCCAAGTTTTCATTATTAGAAGTGTTTCCTCCGATGCCAGTCCGGAAGGGTGGCTCAACATATATTTAGGGCAGTTTTCCCCTTTGCATATTCAAGGAATCGTTTGATTATAAAAGCCTGAGATATATAGAAGTAAGTACTTATTATTATTGCATCTTGCAGCCGAGCGGATACCAGCAGTGTACAGGCGTAGTATTCTGTGTAAACTGGTCGGAGTTACCGTGTGTGTGTGTAAGCGGTATCTACTACTACTGCTCCCCTTACAATTTGGATATTATCGTAGGAAGGAGGACCAAGAGTACATATGACGTGACAGATGACCATAACCCAGTAATAGTTGCGATTCCAGTTCCGGTGACAGTTCCGATTCTATGATTGATTTACTATACGATCACAACCGAGTCGGATGTAGTGTAAAAAGAAGCCGTCATTGTTCAGTTCCGATTTATAGGATCGATTCATTTAAGACAATTATACGAAGATCTGTTTTACATCAAAATGAACGAGGTTAATGTTTGTAAAGAACTAATTTCAGTGAAAATAGATTTAAAATAAGAATATACATCATGACAAACTTTTGACATCAATAACGCCATCTACAGGCAACAAGTGGAAATAGTTATTGCACATCTTCTACATGCCAGAAAATTTAAAGACTATATTTTGATTTAACTATAACTAGTAATTATTTTTTCTCATTTTTCTTTCAATTTCATTTTTGTACTCGACAAATGATTAAATGAAAAATGTCAACAACTACTTATAAAGAAATCGGTCTAGAAAGCCCCTGATACGCCTGTCCGTGGTTAGGTGCGCGCAGTGCTGATCACACAGCCACTCAGCTGGATGCAGTTCCACCAAACACGGAAAGATGGCGTTGGGGCAGGCTCAGGGCCGATCGGCCTGTCACGCCAGTGGTTATTTATTTTTACTTATAAAGAAAACGCTTTTAAGAACATTCAACGAACAAGAAACGACAATCGCTTCAAGACTATATTACTGCAGCGGTCATCTTCGACTTTAATAAAAGAAATATATGCAGCCATTATACAAGTGTTCCTGTCAGAGAATCGCACCTCCAGTAACCTAAGGAAGTGTTCCGCAAACTATTTTCTAGTGCGGACCAGTTTTATTAATTGGTAGCTTCAACGAACCACTCTGCGCCTGTCCAAAGGCAGGAATCGAGGACCACCTGTGGTTCGCGGACCACAGTTTGCGGAACGCTGACCTAAGGGTTTGTAACTTCTGAAAAGATGTGTGAGAATATTTATGGTTATATATTAGTAGTTTCTTACAGTTAATTTTATTCTGAGGTAAATCTTTAATAAATTGTTTGTCTTTGATCATACGTCTTAAACACAAAGGTTCCATTTTAAATATTCACACCGATTAAATAAGCACCTTTGTACAACTTTAACAGTGTCAGAGGTCGTATTTGTACTTGGAGACCAAATTGAGACTGAACACTCAGATTTGGGTCGGTTTTATTAGGACCTTAAAGAGTGTTAGATATGTTTGTTGTTTAGTTCGTTACATTTAATTTTACTACCAAACTTAACTCCCATACAAAGCATTGAGTAATACACTGCTAACACGCCCAAGTGCATACATAGATGAAATTATAATTGGAGATCACCAGTGTGAATTTAAAAGAGATAGATACACGTTGGACCAGATTTTCGCTTTGAGACAAATATTAGAGAAGAAATGGGAATACAATGCGACTGTTCACTAGTTATTCACTGATTCGAAAGGAAAAAGCTATACAGTACACTGGTACGATTTGGAATTCCGAAAAAAACTTGTTCAACTAGTGGGGATTTATCTCAGCGACCCCATAAACAGAGTACGGATACGTAATAATATGTCAGATAGTTTCAAGATTCGCAGCAGATTCCAACAGGGGGATACCTTGTCACCACTACTGTTTAACTTGCGTTAGAATATGCTGTTCTAAAAATAAAAGAGGACAAAAAGGGACTAACACTGAACGCACCAACTGTTCGTTCACGGTGGTGATCTAAATTTAATAGGGAACAATATAGATGCGCTACACAGTAACACCGAGGTTTTAGTGGAAGCGTGCGATTTACCTCTACAGGTAAATATAGAGAAAACAAAATACATGACAACAAACCGAAACACTGGGAATGAAGGAAATTGATGCATAACAATTAAGAATGAGAACATTGAGAAAATAAACAAATTTAAATACTTGGAAGCATAATATGCATAAATCAAAAACGAGGTCACGGAAGAAATAAAAAGTCGCTTAGTATCGGGCAACGCAAGTTTTATCCAGTTCACAAACTCCGAACCTCGCAATTAATATCAAGGGTATTGAAATTGAAAATATACAGAATGGTTATTCTGCCGGTAATACTTTACGGTTACAAAAGCTGGTGTAGGACCCTAGAAACGGGACGAGATGACTGGAAAATGAAGGAGACTGCATAATGAAGAACTTCACAGACTGTACGACCCACCCGGTGTTTTAAAAAAAAAATAATGAAATCGTGACGACTAAGCTGGGCAGGCCATGTAGCTCGGATAGGGTGAAAACTAAGATTATCGTTGGGAAGACCGAGACGTCGTTTGGAGGACAATATTAGAAAGGATTTTCTAGAAGTAGGTGTTTTGTGATGAAAAATGGCTTGATTTTGTCCAGGATAGAATCCTATGGCGAACTTTGTTACTGTAGCGATGAATCTGTGAATTCCGCAAACCACAGAGTCAGATAGTATAAAATTTAACACCGAGGTCCTTAACTGTATTATCTCTTTTAATATTATGATTCTTGATTGATTGCTCACCAGGTAATTAGTTTTAAAAGTACAACTTTTAGGCAAATTTTCTTAGTATTAATCCTCATTCTATTTTCCAAACACCAGTTATCAACTTCACAAATATCTTTCAGCACTTTGATAACGTCACTGTCATTGATGCTTCCTAATAGTTTTAAATCGTTCGCATAGAGCAGTGGGGTTGTATGTGATACCTTTGTACATAGATCATTTAATAATAATTATTATGATTTTCTTTGGCTTCACGGCCTATAATTGGTTTACAACGTTGCTTTCTTTCAATAACGGTGTCACGTGATCAGCGCAATGCCTCCCTAGCACGGCTTTATTTGGCTTTCGAGACCGAAGTCTGCTACTTCTGAATTCACTTAGCTTCACAGTTGTCACCATACTGGGTCAACAACGAAATCAGGAGCCCCCAGCTAATTACTTGGCTAATTATATACTCGAAATTCTTCTCATTATTCTTCATTAACGAAGCAAGAAAAAAAATATACACTGTCAGCAGACATAATTCGTTATGAAACATGAGCGAAGTATACTCACTATTGGCTGTCGGGTAATCCTAACTAAATCTTTAATATTGTAATACTGATGCTTCTCAAAGGCAGCGAACAACATTTCCAAAACTTTGTCCTTATCGTCACGGGCCTTTTTACCTTCAGCCTTCTTCTTCTCTTCCCACTCGATCTGCGAGAGGAAAAGAAAAGAAAATGTCATTATGTTACAATATTAACATTAGCAACCATGTTACATAAATGAACTACAACTGTAACATGTCTTGATAGTTTGATTTTAGCCTTATTTCTACAATTTCACTACGGCAAACAAATACACAGTACAATTAGGTATAAGCACGAAACTATAGTACATCCAGAAAGAACAGTAATTTTAAAAGTTTTAAATACATTTGCATAAAACAATGTCTGTAAATTATGAATATTTTTCACTACACTTTGACTTAACTTTTAACATGCTACAAAGATCTTGACTGTAGGTTCCCAAACTGGAGGGCGCGTCTCTGGTAAGATGGGAATGAGAGTGCAAAAGTTAAAAGAATAGTACACGACTGGGAAATAATAAATCCATACCAAAATAAAGCTATTTTTGCTCAGTGTCATTCCCGTTCATTTACCATGGCAATTATTACGAATTTCAACTTTGAATTTAATTTTAAGGCCTTTAGGCAACTTTGGCTCAGGCCGGATAGATGATGATGAGATGCATTGGTGGAATGAAGTGGGAGGAAACGGGAGAAACCCAATAAAACCCACGTTGTTTATCCACCACAAAGCCCACATAGCATGAGCAGGGATCGATCCGACGACCCCTAGCACCAGAGGTGAGCGCTCTACCAACTGAGCCACCGCGGCCCGGCAATTATTATGAATTACTGTTCATTAGACTAGAGAACTACGCTGATATTCTAACTGGTTTCACTTTTCGTTTGAATTTGAATTTATTTATGGTCTTTGACTCAGGCCGGAACGGGTAGGCATCGACCAGGGCCTTACTTAAAGTATCATCCCGGTATTCGCCTGGTAAACTGAGGAAGAAACACTTGTATACCTCGATCAGGATTGTTAGCCGTAGGGTTCGAATTCGCGTACTTACCCATTACCAATCTGAGGAAAACAGGTACTAAATGAATAATAAAAAAAAAAAAAAACTGGAAGGTTTTTCACGTAGTAAGGTTGAGGAAGGGCAGAGGATAAAGCGCTTGCATAACTGGGTACAAAGCACATCCGTCACTTGTTGTGTATAACAATTTCTCTTTTTATTTAGTGTACGACAAGACATGTAGTGTGATCAAAATGAATGAAGAATATCCCTGTAATGAATGAAATACCCAAAACAAGTGAGATTACTTACATTATGCTTGTGATCGGATACAGGCTTGTAGTTTTGAACTATACGATCTAACTGCTGCACTTTCTTCACTGGTTCAGACGCTTTACGTATAGATTGCATTTTTAATTTCATATATTCGGGATTAGCTAAAAGGAAAAACAAAATAAAGTACGATTATTTACACTGAATGGAAATAACCTTCAAATTACCCATTTATACAAAAGTTAAGATCTTGTATTACCATGCCACAACGTAATAACACCGCTTACTAATTAAAATCTGCTGAGGGAGAAAAAAAAAAAAAAAAAAAAACATAATCTGAATTGATCATTTATTTAACTTACGACAGTCAGGTTTCTTATAAAGATATTTTGGAGGGCACTTCGGGGTTTCTACATCTTTCTCCACAACGAACATGTAAAATCATCACAGTAACATATAGGGTGTTCGAAAAAGGGGCGTGCCCCCTTTACTTTTAGCACTATAATAGTTATGCAGGTCCCAAAACGTCGGTATACAGATTGTCGTTTTCGTTTCACAGCTGAATTCTGCAGATGTTCTGACATATATTTTGCGGAGATAATCCGACATCACGTGCGTGAATGCGTCTTCGACAGCTAATCGTAATTCCACCGTTGCGTAAACATTGTACTTGATGAATCCCCCAGAAAGCACTGTCAGCTGCTGATAAATTAGGATTCTTGGCCGCCAGACCTATCAACCGTTCAGGACATTACGGTCTTGCAAAGGAAAATGTTTGGAGTCAATGATATCGCACAACGGCGATGCTACGAGACAGTCGAAAATGCATTTACGCACGTGACGCCGGATTATTTCCGCAAAACGCCTGCCAGAACATTGCGTAGAATTCAGTTCTTCTACTACCACGACGGCCTGCAAACCTATTTTCTGGAATCTTAAACTATCAGGTAACATAGTAACCTACCATAACAAATTATTGTGCTAGAATTTAAAGGGGGTACACCCACTTTTCGGCCACCCTAATTCCAGAATTTCTTATTTAGTACAGACTTTTCCTTAGTTCATAGTATCCTCAAATTCTGCAACGTTAATTTAACTCATTTTCCGACGTCATACAATGATGAAATTTTGCACAGCGACGGAAGTCGGATGACAATACCATATTCCATTGTTACTTTAATATATTTCTATATTTTAAAAGCATATTTTAATATGGACTTCTTTATCCTAAAATAAATACTAACCTACAACGATGTTGCGTTTGACTGTTTGCAGAGCACCTTAGAATTTGAATCACAAAATATTAGCTTGAGAAAAAGTATTCGAACACCGAAATAACTAAAATAATAATAATAATAATAATAAACTTTTTAAAGACATCCTTTTCTCAAACAATTCGTACTACCAAGTAAAAAATAATTTTGATTATGCATGACTAAACAAAATTATTTTTTACTTGTTAGTACGAATTGTTTGAGAAAAGGATGTCTTCACGAAATTTATTTTTATTTTATTTTATTTTTTACTCCAGGATTCTACATATTATTTTATCTCGACTGATCGAAATCTGATTGGCTCAGTGCCATACGTTACTAACGGTCAGGGTCATTAAGGACGTCATTACAAATTCACGGAATAGTAATTACGTACTTACTAACTATGGCCGTTAGTCACCTGTGGAACTGTGCCATCTATTCCACCTCTACAAAAATATATAAATACATCAAGAAAAAAAAAGAGACTACAAACTGAATAAAAAAAAAAATAATAAAAGAAATTTGTAAATACACAACTGAATTGGATTATAGAAGAATGAAAATAAATTTCGAAAAAAAAACCTTATTTGAAAATATAATATTCTATGGCGGATATTTCTTTTAAAACCAACATTGGACGAAAACTAAGGTTTATATAAATGGCAAAATCAGAACCTTGGCTTAATGCAGGGTGTTAACATCGATAAACTTCGAGATGATAATACATTTAAAAAAAATAAGGGAAAAAGTCGTAGTCACGAGGTAGAAATTTCGCTGGATTTCCGAGCTACAGGTTACCAAAAAAGCATGGAAAAATTAACTTCAAAGTTTTATATGTCCAACATCACTAGCAATAGAATGTTTTAAAAACTTAATCAATTCATAATGATGAAATATAAATATTCAAAACGCTTACTTAGGCTACCTAACAGTTTAGCAGAAAGAAAATCCATTATCAAAATTAAACAAGACACATGACCATTTATGTGCTAGAGTAAGTTCTCACGAAAGCTTACTGTTTTTTTTTTTAAGAAAAGTAATTTATCTGATAAAAAATAGAACTTATTCACAATAATTCAATGTGCACAGCCTATTTAGAAAAAATCATCCTAGCATGCAAAAAAATATATTAAAGACAAGGCATCAGTGTAACCATGTAGATAGAAGTGGCGTTTCAAATGAAGCTTCAGATGTAAAACTACGAACCTAAAATGACAGACAGACAATCAAGTTTCAATATTATTCTTACAATGCCAATGGTGAACTTTTTAAAGACATACTTCTCTTAAACAATTCGTACTAAAAAGTAAAAAAAATAATTTTGTTTATGCATGACTAAAAAGAAAAGCATGGGGTGCGCTCTCATATACAGTCACCTTATAAATTCTTCAATTGGCGCGCTCCATGCTTTTCTTTTTAGTCATGCATAAACATTTTTTTTTTTTTTTTACTTTTTAGTACAAATTGCTTAAGAAAAGTAT
>JAGDQP010004528.1:38753-70961 GCA_022664845.1 Lepisma saccharinum | reverse complement strand
TTTTTTTTTTTTTTTACTTTTTAGTACAAATTGCTTAAGAAAAGTATCTCTTTAAAAAGTTCTTTTCAAGTCATTTTTTGAGTTATTTCAGTGTTCGGATACTTTCTCTCGAACTAATGTTTTGTGACCCAAATTCTAAAGTGTTCTGCAACCACTCAAACCCAACACATCGTTGCAGGCTTGTATTTATTTTAGGATAAAGTAGTCCATATTAAAATATGCTTTTAAAATATATATAAATATATGAAAGTAACAATGGAATATTGTACTGTCACCCGACTTACGTCGTTGTGCAGAATTTCATCATTGTATGACGTCAGGAAAGATTTGAGGACACCACGAAGCACTGTGAACGAAAGAAAAGAATGTAATGAAGCAAATTCTTCCAATAAAAATATAAAAGATTACGAAGAGAATGTTCTGACGCTCATATTTACTTTGCTAAAAGTACTACAGTGGAAATAAGTTCACAGCATCCCTCCGCAAAAACAACACATATTTTGATATTACAGGAATATTTTTGCTAGAATCACTTCAGTGACTGTGTAGCTTATAGGGGGCCACGAAACAGTAATACTTACACTTCACAGAACTTTTACCGATTCTGACTGCTGAGTTATAACACATTTTAGATTTTTATAAACATATATCAACTTTCATTGTAATTCATAATTCATTTTTGGAATTAATATATGGTATTCAAGGTGTCCAATCAGACATGAAATATATATCCAAGCTCACAAGTACTTCTGAATTGCTATAATAATGGAAATTATAACAGATTAAAAGTACTTGTAAAAAAAAAAAAAATGTTATATTACCAACACCTAAACTGATAAAAAAAGTTTCTCGAAATATTATAATTACTATCAGAACGCTGGTAATAAGTCACATTAACATACAAATAAATCAGATAAAAAAACTGTTGTTCTGGTGGCAAAAATTATGGTTTTACTAGTGTGGGGAGTGCTCTAAACTTTTCCCTGCTATCGTAATGCTCGCAAACTTCTTTCACTCTTTTCCGCTAGGTCGTAATGCACGTAAAGGCGCAGGTAGTATGATTTTGAAAAAAAAAAAAAATACTAATGGCAACAGTTTCATGGATGTTGTCAGTGCAATCCCTGCTCTAGGGAGGAGGTTTAAAATCACTGACCGCAGTTCCAGGTGTCACCACCTCTTTCAGGTACGTCTTATTCTATACGAAATGCCTGCTGTAGAAAATAATAATAATAATAAATGATGGTTTAAATAATAATAATAATAATAATAATAATAATAATAATAAATAACAATAGAGACTGAGAAAAGCTAAAACCCATACTTAATAATACTTCCAGACTTTTGAAAAATTTGGAAGGTTTTCATGAAATTCCCTGACTTTTCCAGGTCAGTGGGAACACTGGACAATGACAAAAGCGGCGTTCCCTAAAAATGTCTTTTCTGTCAATCGACGAAAAGATAATTAAGGAAAAGATTGGATTACATGTTTTGTCTTGTATGGACCGAAACATGGACTCTACGAAAGACCATTGTAAAATATTCGAAATGTGGGCATGAAGGAGAATGGAATAGATCAGCTAAACACATATGACACGTAATGAAGAAGTGATGAAGAGAGGAGACATGAGACAATGGAGCAGAGAAAATAAAACTGGTTAGGACACTCTCCAGGCAGAGATTACATACTGAGGGAGTCAACTGAAGACATAGTTAAGTGGGAAGAGGAAGGAGACAGATGGTACTTTTTGAGAGTATTAAGGAATACGCAAAATAGGGATGAATGAAGAAGACTTGACATGCCTTGAAGGACTTGCCGCTTTCCCTAGAACTGATGATGATGGTATCTACATCTACAGTTCAATGGGCGAAGATAATAATTAACGTTACAAGGACAGGGCCTAGAGCATTAAATGGAGTCCAAAACACTTGTTCCTCTACCGGGGACAGTGCTGGATTGAGCTATTTGGGGACCCTGGGCTACTGACTGTATTAGGGCCCCGGTTACTTAAGACTGTGATCGTAAGGGTAATTATTATCTTTGTGAGGCCCTGGGCTGCAGTCCTGGTAGCCACCTCCTTAATCCGGCTTTGACCGGGAATCAAACCCAACACCCGTTGTTTATAAGGCTACAAGCGAAACCAGGCATCCACTAGGGAGATGAATTTACTACATGTACAATAAGTCAGTCTCGGCTGGGAGAAAAACTAAGATTACATTCTACCGTGATTGGCAAGCCGGAGGGAAATAAGGGTCGAAACGTTGTTGGAATGACAACATTAGAAGGGATCTTCAAGAGACAGATGTTCACAGGATGAAAACTGGATTGATCTTGGCCAGGATAGACACCAATGGCGAACATTTGTACTTCGGCGATGAACTTGCAAGTTAGTTCGTTAACAATCCATCAGTACATGAAACCGTCACCAGAACATGGACCTTGAAACTTTTTAAAGCAAGCAAGTAAGTAAAAGTATGAGGAGAATTTTACCCAAATCAAATTTCTCTATTGTAAGTCTAAACACTATATATCAAATATTTATATGGAAACGTAGTCGATACTTACAACATGGCCGACATTCCAATTTTTGAACTATTTTTCCTTCTAGTGTGAGCTTCTCTGTTTCAGGCACTACAGAATCGCAGTCTACAGAAGCTAGAAAATACGAAAAATTCATTTTTATTTACTCGACAGACCATGTTACATCTATTAACTCAAACAATTAGAAAGAAATAGAACATGGGAGACAAGTGACAGCATATACTTTAGCATAATAAATTATACTATGCTTAAATGAAAAAAAAAAAAAAAAGATCACCCTATCTTGATTTACAGTACACCAGTGTTAGAAATGTGTGTAACGCGGGGAAGCGCCGTTCCCCCAGCAAACTAAAAGCTATGTCTAGGGTAAACGTGGGGATTGCAAGCTCTACGAGTCAATACAGAAAGAAAAAAAACACCGTTTAAGATTCCAATAAATAGCACGTTATCACCACTTGTTGAAATTCTTAAAGCGGCTAGAACACCGCAATGGTCTAGTCTTCCTCAAATTAAACTGGAAACGTATATGACTACAACAGGGACATCGCAAAGCAGATCCAACTTGCAAATCCAGAAAAGATTATACAGATCAGTCACTCAAAGGAGTCTTTTTAAAGCCTTTTTAACTTAAATTTTGAATTGTAAATCTCAAAGAGTACAAACACGACAAAATTAGTTGCAAGTTCTATTTTTTCTTTCATTCCGCAGTTGCTATACGGGAAAAAAAATCCTGTTTTCCTCGAGTAAAAAGAAAAGAAAAGAAAAATATTCCCAGTACTGTTCTATACATGGTAAAGCTATAAGAGAAACGCACCAGTAATGGACACTTTTCACCGTTATAATTTTTAACTCAAATAAAGTTCAAATTTACTGACCAAATGACAATGTTACACGTTCTCCATGCTTTCTTGTAGTGATTTCTACCTATTACTTTCATTAACATACACCACTTGAGATTAAATAACGTTTTTTGTCTAACATTGTTTTTGTACCAGTGATGGACACGAAAAAAACTGGGTGTTCCAGTAATGGGCATACTGTTTAACTCAAAATAATTTAATCAATCATTGCTGATGTTGCGAATATGAGTACTAAACAAGATTATATGTTAAATGCCGTTCTTCGATTATCTGATTGTTTCATGGAACCACTGAGTGATCATTCCGAAGGTCATGGGTTCGAAACCAGTGGTCGACCATCCTTACTGAGGTTTTAACAGGGTTTTCCCTCAGTCATACTAGATAAATGCCCTGATAGCATCTTCAATTTAGACCTGTCCAACTCCTTTACGCTTCCTTTCCCCGACCCTATTCTGGCCTAAGTCATAGGTTGTGGCCATAAATATGCAAATTGTAAGTTGTAATGAATAGTGTCTAATACTACAACAAATCATTTCATTAATGGGCATTCCAGCGTCCATCATTGGATAAATGAGACCAAAAATGTCCTGGCAAACTTATGGTCATGAAGAGTAAATAATAATTCTCAAGTTGAAATAAAAGAACGAAATTACGATTTCGCTCTCGAACTAGCCAAGAGGTTAGCACGCTCACTTTTTGCGCGCGTGGCCATGGGTTGAATTTCCGCTGAGAGTTATTGAAAGGAGTGGTTCGGAGTTCACTTTAACAAAAACTGTAAATCTCGTCCTTAGCAGCTAACAAAATAGCTTAGGACGTTAATAACATCTCAATCAATCAAGGATTTTTATTTCAATCCAGTACTGAATAATGCGTGTCCAAAACTGGACAAAAACTTACTTTGCCGTACCGGTGATGGACAGCCCCTGTTTTACAAAACAGATCTAAGTTATAGCTGGCTTGGCCATTTATATGCTTGAAACAAAGACATTTCGCAATAGATAATAGTGCAGAACAACAAAAGTATACGTTATTGTAATTTCATGAATAAAAAATGAAAGCTCTCACCTTAATCACTCGCTTTAAGAGGGCTCCTCTTTCCAACCCTCCCATTTTTAACATTTTTCAAAATATTTCAAAAACTTAGAGAACTATCAAAAATGTAAGTTCATAGCGCACTAGAACTTACGAATTACTATGGAATACAATGAACAGCGATCTCGAGATCGTGTCCATTGACAAGTGATACGTTTTCAAAGACCATGACGTCATTACTTAATTGAAGACTGAGCATTCATCAATCGACAAGATCTCGAGATCGCTGTCCATTGCATTTCATAGTAATTTGTAACTTTTAGTGCGCTATGAATTTATATTTTTGATAATACTCTTAGTTTTTGAAATATTTTGAAAAATGTTAAAAACTGTGGGACTGGAGCGAGGAGCCCTCTTAACAGAATGCATGGAAGAGTAGGTGCGACCATAGAACTAACTTCAACATTATGTCAGAAATACCAGATTAAACCAATGACGAGCGAATAATATTCAGTGGCACCAGAACAATCTATAATAAATTTTCCTACGTAGGTGAAATGATCCCTTAAGAAAATTTTATTTTACGATTTTTTTCCTTCAAGTGTCCATTAATGGTACACTGTCCATTACTGGTGCTTTTACCTTACATTCTCATATAATTACATAAGCGGGAAACCTCCGGATCTTACGTTAAAAAAAAAGATATAAATTAGTCTGTACAGAAATCATATGATTTATGTATGATGTAAATATTCGAAAACAGAGTTGCCACGTGTAAAGAATGTCGAACGGCTATTTCTTAATTTGGAGTTTTAACATTTGTACAGTAGTTCTGATTTGACTATTTATGTTGAATAAATTGTACTTCGTGTCCCAACAGTTACTCAAAGCGTTGTTTTCTAGTACGTAACAATTAAACTAAAGCATATAAAGACAATACTCTTGCGCTCAAATATAACCCTGTACATTGACAAATTTTTAAGATATTAATCGACGAATCATCATTCAAGCGCGGTTGCGGTTCTCGACACACGCCCCAGTCCTCGTAAACCAAGTACACCATTTCTGCTTCAGCTAGCCCAGTTTGTCCTCACCATGAACAACCTCACCTTTGAGAACCAAAATTTCCTGCAAATCAAAGGCAAAGCCATGGACACTCCCATGGCCCCTTCCTACGCCAACATTTCCATGGGACGCCTGGAGACTCAATACCTCAACTCCACATCTCTCAAACCTTTCACCTGGCTTCGCTATATCGACGATATTTTCTTCATCTGTACCCACGGGCAAGAGTCTCTGGAAACATTTCTGCAAAACCTCAACTGCACCTTTCCCGTCAAGTTCATCTGGTCCTTCTCGAGGGAACACGTAACTTTCCTTGATGTGGATGTCTGGCTCAAGAACAATCGACTTGAGACGCGTTCACTTCAAACCTACCAACAGTATGCAGTATCTCCATTTCAATAGCTCCCATCTATACCATACCAAACGCTCTTGCTGTCCGGGTTCCCGCATCTGTTCCTCTGATGACCTGCTCCGTAACTATTTCAGTACCCTCTCCTCAGCTCTCACTAACCGTGGATATCCCAAACACTTCATCCGTAAACAACTGGACGATGCCCGTAATCCACCTAATTCCAACCGACCTCCCCGCGAAGCTCCCTCCGCTCCCAATCTTCTCACCTAGTACCTTCATACTCACTGTGTCACCTGAAACTGAAAGAGCTTTCCCGTCGTGTCCCAAAATAGTCTACAGCAGACCTCTGAATCTCAACATCATTCTAACAAGAACTGGACCAATCCCGCCCCCTCTCCCCAAACCAAGCAAGTGCAATAGACCCCCGCTGTAAAACCTGTCCTATTTTTGATCCCAGTCTTTCTTTCGTACATCCTGTTACTCACAAGACGTACTTTTTCAGACACTCCGGCAGGTGCATGTCTTCCAATCTCGTTTATCTCCTACTCTGTAACCTATGTTCCGCCTTCTACGTTGGCGAAACTCAAACTCCTCTCACATTCCGCATCAACAACCATCGCCACTCCTCCAAATCTCAACATCCGCACCTCCCCATACCCGAACACACTTCTTATCACGGCTGCACCTTTGACGAAACCTTTCCAGTCAAATCCTGAAAGTCCTGAACCATGACTCACCTGCCACAGTAAGAAAGAGATGGGACCATCCTTTCCGCCAACCATGAACCCGGCCTCAACTGCCTGTAACTCCTTGCAACGCAGTGCCGTCTTCTTCCTTTCTCTTCCTTGTTCCGTCTCTAGTTGCAGTTTTATTTTATTCTATCTTTCTATATTGTTTCTTTGTTCTCACCTTCATCTTCATCATTATTGTGATTTTTATTATTATTCGCCTCTCCCCTCCGATTCTTTACCCTCTTATTTCTTCAGGAAGCCCCTTACCTGCTCCTAGTAACCTTTGCACTTTCTTCTCCGACCCATCTAGTCATTTTCCCGCTTCCATAACCTGGTCACACTGTCACCCTGCATCACTGGCAATATGGCGTTTCCTTAACACCACTCCCGTACCTCTCCGCTCTGTCCATTTTCCTTCCTACCAGTTGAAAACGCAAATGCGAAACGTACTAATTTTCTATAGTGTTTGTGAAGTTCGTGTGCTCCTATCTCAAGATTTCACTATGTAAGTATCCTTTTTTTCTACCCTGTTTACCATCTTATACATATATCCAGAAATCGGAAAAAATAAACTGCATATATACCTCCACAAAAACCAACTTACGTAACTGATATCAACATTTATCGGTGTCACTCAAGCCCGTAACCAGAGAGGGGTCAGGGGCTCGGCCCCCACAATTACACTTAAGAAATGATGCGTAATAACGTTAATTTCTTTAGGAGGGGGACGATCCATTTTCCAAATTGTAAATTCGAAAAAAAACTACATTACTACGTGATTGTATGCACAAGTGGTTGAGTTCTGACACCGAGATACAGAATCTTGTCCTCAAAAGTTAACCAATACCTTGACAACAATAGCGAGTGTGTGAAATTTATAAACGCCTTTATCAGGCTTTTATTATTATTATTTTCAATTTATTTTGTACTGTGTCTCTCTCTATCATTCTTGTCTGGATAAGCCTGTATCCGGGGTAGAAGATTTTGTTGTGATACTAGTCTTAAAAACATAGTACTTCATTACGCATTGTATTGAGCATAGAGTTTATAAGCAAACTACTATAACTTCTCAAAATTGAACTACGAAGCCTAGATCTCACCAAAATTAAATAATGTGAATTTTGAATTTAAGGTCTTTAGGCAACTATGGCTCAGGCCGTATGGATGATAATGGGATAAATTGGTGGAATGAAGAAAGTGGGAGGAAACGGGAGCACCCCGAGAAAATCCACGCACACGGTGTTTGTCCTCCACAAAGCCCACATGGTATGAGCAGGGATCGATCCGACGACCCCTAGCACCAGAGGTGAGTGCTCTACCAACTGAGCCACTGTAGCCCATAAATAATGTGAAATCTTTACATATAAGAAGGTAATATACAAAATTCCACAAGTCCAAAAGCTCACACCGCTTATGTACAACTTTATTTGTATTTCTCTTTTTAAAAAAAACTCATGAAACAGGAACTGAATAACGTTCGCTGAATACGATACCTGAATTTACCTCAGTTGGCGTCAAGCAGGTTAGAGTTCCTCCAGAGAACACCAGAAACATTCTAGGGTTTCTCCTCAATCACAGCAGGCACATGAAAGGGATGGTACCTTCAACTTAGGCCTTAGCCGACGCCTTCTTGCGTTCTTTTTACTCCCCTATCCCGGCCTGAGATGCCTGAATGCCATAAATAAAATTTAAAAAAAAAACACACACACACAAAACAGAAAAGTGTTTACTGTCACTTCTGAAAAATCTGCTTTGATGGACATCTTGGATTTTGCATGTTACCTACTCATATCAGAAATGAAAAGAGAAATATGAAAATCATTGACCAATTAAAAATCAAATCTCCTTACGTGTTACATGAGAGAACACTCCCAGTGTTTGGTGTGTCACAGGAGTAACATCTAACCGATAATCTTTAGGAATGGCTTCTTCTTGAGCCTCTTTCATACACAAAATTGACTCTGACAAGACCATAGACACTTGCGACTTTTGGTGAGGAACTCTGTGAAAGAGAAATCAAACAAAAAACTCAGTACATAAAAATAACTTTACCACTGTTATGGGCAGTAGATTTGATAATGATATTAATTACAAGTAAATGAAAATACTGTACTATCGGAATAATAATAAAAAAAAAAACACTATGTATGGATTACATCAGATAAGTATATTTTCTTCGTGATGTTTGACCGTACATTCGAGGTAAATCTCACTGAAACAAATGTATTACCATGTACCTACAAACGGATATGACAATTTTATTTACCACCTCAACGTATAATGATATACTTTCATTGGGTCATTCCTTGAAAAATCACTCAAAAATAAATTAAATGGAAATTTTATCCTCACCACTTTCAAACTACATGAAACTTGCGAGACTAAGTAGTACCTGAGGAGTAAAGTGTATTTGTAAATAACAGTTGATAGTGATGTATACTTTTCATGTAGCAGCGTTGCCAATTTGTTACATGGGACCGAAAGAAACAAATCGTAACTTTTCTTGGACGTAAAATAGAATCTTCATGTTGGGTAAGCTAAAAGAGTGTTGTAATACTACAAATAATAAGCTGCTACTTCTTGAAAAAAAATTTCATTAGGTCAAGTCATGCGACTTTTGACCTTGAAAATGTTTAAAACTGTATATATACCTGGTGAATTATGGTGCTGTCTGTTAGTGACATGAATTTCATGTTGGGATGGCACTGGAAGCACGAGCTAGATAATTTCTGTCTACAGGTGGAATGGACTTTGGCCGTTGTTGCACTGAATGTAACAAAAGAGTACGTTCAGACTTGCCTCCTAACAGTCCTGGTTCATAGTGTAACCACAGCCTTTAAAGTAGTACGAGGTGTACTGTGTTATTGTAATTATAATTGTAACATTCCCTCTGCAAGTGTATGTCTAGTGCATTACAATCAATATGAATGCTATAACCCATTTAATTTGAAGAACACAAAAGCAGCAAAAAGCAACTAAGAAATGTCGAAATGGATGGTACAAAAACTGACACATGCAGAATGGATAGAAGATATGTGATGTTTGTAGGAAACAAATCCTAGTTAGGGCCGGTAGCAGTGTGAGTGGAGAAAATACAGTGTGGGTGGCCGGTAAGGAAGTGGAAAGCGTGTCTGACAGTGGTGAGGAAGCGGACACATACAGCACACATGTCGCTATTCAGGCATTAAATCAAAGTTTACAAAATGTTGAAGAATCACCCATCCAATGGGAGGGGGGATTAGGACAACCAGACATTGTACAAAAACAGTATATAATAATAATAATACACAGCCATATTCAATCCACTACTGGATGAGGCCTCTCCCGGAGGGAGGAGGTGGTCTACTGCTCCCACGCTGACCAGACGTGTTGGGAGAGGAGAGCCGAAGCTCTCAGCTGTGATCCCTACCTCTTTATTCAGGTAGCTCCCCAATTGGCCTCACGACACTGGGTGGACGCCGCACAGGCAACACCATCTGGAGCACTGCAACGGTCACCCGTCCAAGCACTGACCAGATCCAGAGCTGCTTGGCTTCGGTGATCTTACGGGAACCGGTAGACCAGCTCGGCTAGGGCGTTGCCCATAAAAACAGTATATATGTGATACATAATATCAAGGAATATCAATTACAAAAGCGAGGGGTATACAATATCAGAATAAAGAAGATATTTATATAAATTATTCTTCACTATCACGACTACATCATATACACTATGTGATCAAAATTATCCGGATACCAACCAGAAAATGAAGTCTGGGCCGAGAATACTGGCAGTCAATACGGTATGGGCCCACCCTTAGCCTTGATGACAGCCTGAACTCTCGCATGCATACTTTCAATCAGGTAGTGGAAGGCTTACTGGCGAATGACAGCCCATTCCTCGGCGAAATCAGACGTATCGATGTGGGTCAGTGTGACCACGAAGTCAGCGTTGCAAAACATCTCGGAGATATTCTATCGGATTCAAATCAGGACTCTGCGCAGGCCAATACATAGTGGGGCGTTAGCGTTAAAGTACTCCGCCACAATCCCTGCAGTATGGACGGGTGGTCGATCGCGTTGAAAGACACAATGGTCATTTCTGAGCTGGTATTCGATGGTAGATAGAAGGAAAGTGCTTAAATATCAGTGCGTAACCTTGTGCGGTAACATTACCACGTAAAGCAACAACGGGTCAAGCTCTCTCCAGCAGAAAATTAACCACACTATCACACCACAACCACCGAATTTCACAGCTGGCACTTTACAGGGGCTTAGATGTCGTTCACCAGGCATTCGCCACACCTACATCCTACCATCGGATAGCCACATTGTATACCGTGATTCATCACTCCATTCAATGATATTTCAGTGTTCTATGGTCAAGTTTTGACGCTCCTTACACCACGCGTGACGGCGTTTGGCATTTGTCTGTGTGATGTGTGGGCACCTGCTCCGCCATGAAAACCATGTTTCCGCACCTCGCGCCCAACAGTCATGGTGCGTAGAGTGGGTCCTGATTTAGTTTGGAATTCCTGTGTGATGGTAGCGATGGATGATTGACGATAACGCTGTACAACCCTCTTTTTTATTCTCGACGGTGTCTGGAGATCAACATAGATACTGTTTGATTGTACACGTCCCTTCACGTTTCCACTTCACTATAACATCGGAAACATCGGAAACAGTAGATCATGGGATGTTCAGTACGGTGACAATCTCGCGTGCAGACTTCTTACTCAAGTAGCACCCAATCACCTAACCACATTGAAAGTCCGTTAGTTCCTCAGACCGTCGCATCCTGCTATCTCGCGCTGTCTGCTGACTACTGAAATCGCTGGCTATCACGAGATGGCCCTCTATGTTAAACACACGTTTCGCGGGGTGTCCGGATACTTTTTTCACATAATTGTATGCATAAACAAGGAATTATCAGTGAATTAAGATCACGGAAAATTTTCCTAAATCTGCTATGGAAATAGGTATGCGTAATAATTCAATTCAGATCAGCTTCTTCTGTAATCTAAATACATTTATTAGTTCACTTGCGGATTCCCAGAATGCAATGCCATATTTGACGCGTGAGTAAAACGTAGCATAGTATAAGGATAGCAACATTTGTTTGCCTAATATAGCAACTAATGATCTAAACATAAAAAAAATACTAATGAAAGCGTACTGCAAAGGTTTGTGACATGCGTTTTCAGATTTAGTTGATAATCGATTTGTAAGCCGAAGAACTCGATTTTTTTAACACACTTAGTAGAGTTATTATTAATTATTAAAAGGGGACAAGATGATAATTCAGTGTTAGATGGAAAAGGTAGACAGATGCATTTTGTTTTCTGTGTTTAAAACCAAACTATTATATAATAAAAACAAATTTTTGAGTTTACTGGATATAGTATTGATATTCGCTTGCAATTCTGTAGTATTATTACCTTTCATTATTAAGTTAGTATGATCTCCATATAGAATAAATTTCCCGTGTTCAATATTTGCTGGTATATCATTAGTGTAAAAGAGAAAAAGAAAGAAAGAGCACAAGACAGAACCTTGTGGGACACCTATATTTACTAAGAAGAGTTTGCAGGAAGTAATGAACATACCTTATTTCAACGTCAATCCTTCACGTAGGATGCAAACACTCAACCCATCACGCAGGATGCAAACACTCCTAATGCCATAAGAGAAAATTTTGGATAATAGTAACCAATGATCTACACAATGGACAAATCTTATTTAAATCACACAAGATTGAAAAAAAGCATATGTTTCATTATCTACTGATGCTACTATTCCTTGTACGAAGTGGTACAGCTGACTTTTGCGGGACCATCTTGCAGAATGAAGAGAAGAGGCCCAAAATTTAGAAACTATAATAATCAATGCAATGGATGAAACATGAGAAGTAGAAATGCAACAAAAATATGAAGAATTGTTGGGACCTGCTCTAAAAGTTCATAATAATATCAAACACGCTTCAAAAATATATGAGAATATTTTTTGTGCACATTTGCGAAAATGGCATATGTGCCATTAAAAGTAGCTAACAACAACAAGGTTTACTTCATCGAATTAATAACAAGAAATCACTTTCATGGCTTTCATAACCTGTAGACACTCTAAACATGCACTTTTTTTTTTTTTTTTTAACTTACAGTTAATACTGAATATTTCAAGCGAAGTCACCATATAGCATATTGAAATTTTGTGAGTATGCTCTTTTTATCTCAACACTTATCGTACTACGAGAAGACAAACGATCCTGCATAATCGAACTACGAACATTGCTAATTGAGTTTTAATTTCGAGGAAGATGTTTCTGCTCAAGCCACTGTTACAGGGTGTGTTAAAAACTATTTTAACCTCACTGAGACATTAGGAATGTTATAGATGATTATATCTGTACTTCGGAAGTAAACTGCCACTATGACACTTTCTTGCCCAACTCGACCTCAGTACACACATTTGTGCATCTGGGCATGGTCTTCCTGAAGGTTACATATATAACTTAGTTATTATATGTAACTATGTTTTGCAGAAGAATTAGCAACTAATAACATAACATTATGTTGAAAAAAAAAAAACGTGAAAGAACATCCTGAAATAAATAAATTTATGAACTAAGCTCGTGTTTTGCGAAAAGTAACATTTACCTCCGAGGTAAATCAATCTTTGTAAGGATGAAGTCCGCTATCCTTAAAAAAAATTAAGGTTAGTCTATGATTATAAGTAGGACTGTAGAGCCACCAGGTCAATGTCTCCGTGCTTTCTTTCTAAAATCTAAAGACCTTCTCCCCTCCCTGTTGCATCTATGTTTCGCTTCAATTTATTGAGGGGGGTCTTCCTTAACAACTTTTAAAAATAATATGTATAATGTTGTAAAACTCCCTTCATTTAGCATAATTCAATTATGTACCAAGCTATGTTGATTTTATATCATATCATATCATCGTTTTTTTAAATTATTTTTTTAAGATTCTTGCCACGCCAACAACAATCCATTCTTATCCAATCTCCGGAAATTCCGACAGTACCTTATTTCGCTCTCAACAATGAACTGAACACGGAACGCTCTCACCGTCTCTTCAACCTTGACAATATATTGTCTGCAAAACGTCATGACCAGAGGGCCAATTATTCATACTGAAAGTTCGGATTTTAACTATTTATTTTCTGAAATGCAACTAAGTTTATTTTTATATACCTACACAGACCTCGGGATCTTCCCGCATTGTAAGGGTTATATAGCCTTACTGGCCTTAGGTTATAAAGCGAATCTTGAAATTTAAAATACTATATATCAGCTGGAAGTATCACTAACTCTAAATCTAATCGTACCGCCCGAATTTATTCTTGAGTGAATTATTATTATTGTTATTAACGTCCTAAACGAGTTGGTGAGGTCCTAAGGACGTTTCCTACAGTTTTTGGTAAAGTGGGATCCGAACCACTGCATTCAATGGACCCGATGAGATTGAACACGTAACCACACGCACAGAAAAGCGAATTTACTTCTGAACCCAAATCCTTTTTTAATAAACCTGTTGCTACAGTCAAACTAAAAAGGAAACTTGAACACTCACCGCGATTTTACTATTTTCAGCTTTCCCACTTCGATATTCCCTGGAGCTCTTTCCCATCGAGTAGCAATATATTTTGGAACCTAAAAATAAAAAACAAAAACATCAGAAAAATAACTAAAAGAGGAAAGTAATATAATAAACCATAACTTACTTAATAAAACAAGATTCAATGTTCTCCTCTAATAGTTTCTTCAATCCAAATTTAGCTAGGCCTTTCGAAACGAACTGTTTCATCATCCGGCCGAACGTTGATGTAATAAAAAAAAAAAAAAAAAAGTGTGTCTGAAGTTTTCCAGAGACTTGTTTGTATGTGTAATTTAGTCAAACATGTGAAGAAATCCTGAACCTTACTTTATAAGCTGAGTTATAGGTTATAACATTATAATTGTGTCCTCTGTGCGTCAGACATATCTTTATTTCTTTAAAAAAGACCTTCTCTTTATCCTTAAAATATATTTTTTTTTACAAAAAAAATTAGAAAACTAATGTTTACCGAGCAATGATGATAATTAAGGACGTTCTAGTTTAAGAATTTGTTAAGATAGGCTTGATCTCAAGTACGAGGTGCATACCAGAAGTCCGTATCACTTTCTTCGTTTGTTTAATACAGTTCGTAACTAAATATCTTTATGTGTGAATTAACTTTTATACTTTAAGATATAATTGTGCAAAGTTGTTTTGACACTATCCTGAAACGATGAATTTCTCTGTTAACGGTGTAGATCACCCCCGCCATGTTGGTATGAACTTTCCATTGATTTACATGGCAACTGTTTTAGTAGTCTTATGTGTCTCAGGAGCGTAATTTTTAACTTCTGTTTTCGCCTAGTGCTTCGTCATGTTTCCTTTGACTCATGCTCTTTTATAGAAATTCAATATTTTACACATGAACCGTTTCCCCTTTGACGTATTGTGATTTATATGACAAACTATTAATAATACATTATATTCATATATTTGAAGAAACTTCACAAACCAAAACTCTACAAGAGTCGAAATAACCACCAAGGCAAGTTTCCTGAAAGTGGAACTTGAATATTCTACTTCTGAGGGGCATAAGATGACTAAAACGATTCTCATGTAAATCAATGGAAAGGCCATACCAAGTTGGCGGGGGGTGGTCTACACCGTTAAGGAGAAACGTGCTGCGATAAAAGTTTTTACCTACACGTGACGAAAAAACCGTCCATATTCATCACAGTTGAGGGATGTTTGTGGGAGAACATCCTTGATGACAGTACTGTTCGGAAGTAGGTTCGTGAATTTACTGGCGGGAGACAATCAGCTGAAGACTTGGCTAAGGTCTGGACGCACCACTCTTGCCACAACGGAACAAAACATCGCTCATATTAAATCCGTGCTCATGGGGTACAAACGGCGAACTTTTGACGATATCTGTACGACAACTGGATAAAGAGAAGGGCTCCCACATAACAATTTTCAGTAGTCCTCCAATAGTTCCATTTGACAAGGAACTGTGCTACCAATGGGCAGATGTTGGAAGCTTGTGTTCATAATGGATGCGATCTTTGTTACTCTCTTTAACCCAGGAGAAAAAAAAAAAGCTCACTGTTCCTCAAAATTGTACGGACTTGGTACGTACCTATACATGTGATAAATCAAGCTTATCTTTTTATCAAATTTCTACGTGTTCTTCTTTTCACTTTCCCCAAGTTTTAAATTTTGTTTTCTTCGAGATGGATAAGGAAGTTGTGATCCTAAGTCTGTCACGTATTTGAGGTATGAAGTCACTCGTTAATCTCAATGTTGCTTAGATATTTATTTACATACATTGATTTTCGCATTAAAATATGTACAAGCTACACAAGTCTGATGATAAACTATTATTAGCGGAATTTCTTATCATTCCCAAATACACTTCTGTTCGTATGTATGACCTGGCAACACTAAGGCAGTAGAAGATAAAATTTTGCTGCCATATAAAAAGTTAACTTTTCAGCTGCACATGTCCATTCCAGAAGCCAAGGGATATAAATGACATTGATGAATAAAAAAAAGTTCGAGACAGTCTTTTACAGGGTTCCCACTCATTTGCCAAGATCAAATTCCCGGCTTTTCCAGGTCTCTACTCAGAAATTTCCAGGTACCTCATTTTGTATATATATATATCATAATTCCATGGGAAAATAAAGATCCATCAAAATATTTCTTAAACTGCTTCATGGTTGGCACATTAGCCTCCAAGTAATTTAAAAAACGATCTAACATTAAATGCCTGCTGTAGCTAAATGAACTTCAAACAATAAGCTATCAAATTCCCTGACTTTTCCAGGTTTTCAGACATTTTAGTGAAAATTCCCTGACTTTTCCAGGACATTTTAGTGCTAAGCTGGATTCCCTGGCTATTCCAGGTTTTCCGGGATTTCCAGGTGAGTGGGAACCCTGTTTTATCATCATCATCACATTCAGCCGTTTTCTATCCACTGCTGGATGAAGGCCTCCCCCTTTTCTTTCCACATATCTCGGTCAGCTGCTATCCTCATCCATGTAGCACCTGAAAAACGCTTGATTTCATCTACCCATCTTACATTCGGACGTCGTCTCGGTCGTTTCTTTTCTCTAGGAATCCACTGTAGTACATTTGTCGTCCACCTTCCATCTGTTCGTCTAGCTATGTGACCAGCCCATCTCCCCACCTTCATCTTCGCGGTCTTGATTACATCCTCTACCTTTGTTTGTTTCATCCTCAACCCATTCATTTGTCTTCCTATCCCTCCTGGTTATTCCTAGCATGCATCTCTCCATTGCTCTTTGTATGACTCTCAATATTTGAGCCGTTTGCGCATTCAATGTGAAAGTTTCGCAGTCGTACATCATCACAGGTAAGACACATTGATTACAAACTTTACGCTTCAGACACATTGGTAGTTTGCTTTTGAAAATAAAGTGTAGTCTTTCATATATAACCCGAAATATATGACACACAAAATGGTAATATTCTGTACATGGACACATTAAGGTCCAAGATTCTTTTGTACAAAATATGAATTTTGTGACACAATTATATTTCGGGTTATATATAAAAAACTATCTCGAACTTTTTTTCGTATTCATCAATGTCATTTATATCCATTGGTTTCTGGACTCCTTATATCTGATTTCCACCAAAATACGCGGACTTCGATGCCACATAAGTGTCGTTTAGTTTAGTTTGTCTGAAACTTCCTTCCGTTTTACTTTTTAACGAATCATTTCACAGTAGATTTCTCAATGCATGCTTACTCCCAAGTCTTTTTGCTCCTTGTGATAACAAATTTATGCCTAAAAAATGTACACCCCAAATTCTGTCTACTCGTGTAAATACATTAATGATAAAATTGTCAGAGATAGGAGTACTTATGAATTAAATTTTTATTTATGGTCTTTAGGCATCTAAGGCTCAGGCCGGGTTAGGGAGGGGAAATAATTCAGAAAGGTGTCGGCCAGGCTTGTTGAAGGTACCCTGGCACCCTGGCATTTGCCTAGTGTGACTGAGGAAAACCCTGGAAAAACTCGATCAAGATGATCGGCTGCTGGGATCGAACCAACCAACTCCAAATTTTACGCCAACGCTTTACCACTGAGCTACGGCGGCTCGGTCACATTGTAAATTTACATTCAACTCAAGAGTACATAAGTACTCCTTTTCAGCTAAGTCTTCCGTAAAAATGTTTTACAAACATTAAGTACTACTTGCTCTATTAATTTTTATTATTATAGGTGAACCTACGTTTGTCACTATCGAGCTTGTTTACAAATAAGCGGCAAAATAAAGTAAACTGACGAGTACGCTCCCATGCATGGGGCTCTGAGGTGCACTCAGCCTCCTATCGAATTGAGTACCAGTATTTTCTTGGTATTCCTGGGCACCTTGGGAGGTAAAGGCGGTCGAGCGTGGGACTGACCACTCCACATAACCTCGTGCCGTTGGTCGAGAATATGTGTAGCGCTACCTCCACATGTCTCGTTCACGGCGCGTATGCATCGCTCAAGGATACCTGTACTCCAATTTTTTTCTGACCGAAGATTTCAGTCGTTTATAACTACTTATACAGAACAAGCAGATTATACTATCACTCTTACCTTGACTAGCCATATCCCTCTGCCACAATTTGATATATCAAGTTCACGATCTGGGTGATGGTTCTCTTTGGACATGTTTGTTTTTAAAGAAGCGTATTCCCTGTATTAAAATAAAACATATTTCATTACTAAATTTTCCAAAATGATTTATGTCAACCAAAAAGCATAAAAACGTACATGGCAGACTAACAAAAATCTGAAAAGCAAGAGTTCCCTTGTGTCACCGTTTGTATCAACAAAACCAAGCTCACTGAAACACCTGGTGCCGTTATGGGTAAAAATCAGGATGCGTAAATTGACAAACCTAATATAGATTGTTCTCGGAGACCTTTCCAACGACACCTCTATCTCCTTATTAGCCATAGTGGTTCCTGAGTTGAAAATCCCCTCCCGCATCTCCGGAACTGCCACTGCAATGTGTATGATCTATACGGGTTTGAATTCGTCTGCCAGAGACCTCTCCAACGTCACCTGTAACACAGCCTTAGTAGTTCCTAAGTTATAAATTGTCTTCCATATTACCGGTACCGCCCTTGCAATGTGTATAATCTATATAGGTTTGAACTAGTCTCGCCGTGACCTCTCCAACGACACTTCAACCATCTTCCTAGGCTTAGTAGTTTCTGAGTTGAAAGTTGTCGACAGGACACAACGATTGTAGAATGCTTTGCAGTACTTTCAGTTGAAGCCTAAAAAGTGACGCACATACAACATCAACATGTAGTATCTGAAGTTGTAGAACGTCAGAACAGAAAATTGAGTATGCTGTTCACTGGTCATGTTTATTTACAATCCACCATGTAATGACGTCATGCACACTTATCTAATTAACTTCAGTCACATGCACAGTTCTTCTATAATCGTCCACTGACTCCTATATTAAGGCAGTGTACGTTTTACATTTGGGAATTTTTTTCTCAACCTTATAAAGCTTGATTCGATCGAACGAAATATATGCTATACTGAGTACTTTAATCTGTGTTCAGGTAGGCATTTTTATTTCATTTTTAGTTGTGACTTTTGTCCTAATCATGCTCATAGTTTCTAAGGACGAGACTTATTCTTAATCTGAACCACGCTCCGATTTGAATCCGAAGAAAAGTGAGGTTCAACTTACAGGGGAAAGGAAGATGGTTGCAAATTTCTTCTCTCTGCAAAACGCTTCCCTGGATATGTTTACCGATACATACCACTAGCCTGGGATAGGAATGGGTCCCAAATACGATATTCTACTGGTCTCAAACACACATGCATGCCAGTGTCATGCGCCCCCGGTTATGTCAACCACAAAACCTGCCATGCTTGAAAAGCTATTAAACAACTTGCGGTACCAATTCAGAATAAAAAGAAAACAAGACATTTTCATAGGAACAGGTTTCTAGTTTTTGTGAAACGTTCTATTAACATTATAGCAAGAACTGAACAGTATTACCAGTAAATAGATCTCTCGCCTTCAGAGTTACCTAAATCATCTAAGGAATGTTCGTAACTGTATATAACGTACGAAAAGTAAATGGATGTTAAATTCCTATTAAAAAAAATAAAAGTTGAAATTCGTCAGTGGTAAATAGTCAAATCATAAATCAATATTTGGTTGAACGCATTTATAATAAATAAAAATCTACGCACTGTGTCACCTCGGTAGCGAAAGTTAATTCTAGTAATACAACTGTGAGGGAACAAATTAAGAAGAAATCTCAAGTGAAGGCTTTCTTTGAGTAAATTAAAACCACCTTATTCTACTTGAAAACAGGCAATTTTAAATAAACAAACAGCGAGAAATATTTTTCCTGTACTCTCAAATTGGTCTCGTTTTAAATTATCAATTCCATAGAAGCGATAATTGACTGACACTTAAATCTAATGCGAAGACATTCAGTCCGCTACCCTGATTTTCATCCGCCGCCGTCAATCTTGGGAAGCAGATCTGGAGCCAACCTAACAAAGACGTCGTGAGCGACAGGAGGAGGAAGCAGGTGTCACGTAGATATATTTATCTGATTTGAGGGATTTCTAGTTTTGAATTCAAAATTACACTGACATGTTATTTCGTAAACGAATCGATCTTCCAGGTTTTTGTTGGATATATTTTATTTTAAATATGCACTTACAATAAGTAAATTAAAATATGCTGACTAGGCTTACGCACTAATTTATTTAAAAAAAAAACAAACACAGCAAGCCTTGTCAGCGTATCTGAACTAACTCAAGCTACGCAGACGAAGCCTCACCATAGCTACATCCACAATATACTTACAAGTATAACATATTGAGATTTTCTATTTTCTGAGAAACCAGTCTCTACAAGATCATTTATATAAGTGAACTGATATGTCATTACTTAAGTCCGTCTATATCTCACAGCTGACACTTCTCAATAAGCTGAGCATGACCGAAGAACAAGATGAAGAAGATAATGAGTGAAGTGAATAAAAGTTTGCTGTTACTTCTTGCGTCAATTGAGAGTTTACTTGCAAGTTATTTTTATTCACTCTCATTTGAGTAATTGCTTCTAAGTTCCAAGCATTTACTTTCAAAGCACAAGTCAAAACTCCTGATGGTATACTCTGTTCTTCTTCCCTTAGACCCAAGTATTTACTTTAAAATAGGCAAGTAGATGCATTTACTCCTTTTTATTCCCTTCACACAATGATTACACCCATCACCGTGGTCCAGAGGATCCAGTCGTGAATTTTGGTATGGAGCTAGTAAGTAAGCAAGAGGTTCGAGTGGGAATGGAAGTATTCGCTGACTTGTACTAGGGCCATGGTTCTTCCCCAATTGTTTCGAATGAATGACCTTCCTTATGAAATAAAGATCTTGTTACCAGATACAGTGAATTGTTCTTAGTATTCTCCTACAATCGTAAAAAGAAAAATATGTAACATTGCTGGTCAGACTTCCTACTCACTGGGTCAGAAACAAAGCAGGTATTTATTGCAAATGCCAATTTTATACCTAAATTTATGTTCATTCTGAACCAGCATATCCAAGACATTCAAACGAGAAACAGTAAAATTAAATAATAAAAAAATGACGTCACCTTGGCACAAGTCCCGCACCTGTCCATTTTCTCTTCTACCATGTGAAAACGCTTGTGCGACACGTTACCGCTTTTCTTTTGTGTTTGTTAACTTCCTGTACATCTGTCTTGATATTCTAATATGTAAGTATCTTTTTTACCGTCTAATAAAACAGATACTTAAAAATTATATATATATATATATATATATATATATATTCGGGATGGATTCTCGATACCACTAATACTTGCAAAACATCGATCGATACCTTAACTAATGAATTCGATAAGTTGATGTTTTGGCACTGCAGGGTATCTACTAAATGTCAACTTCAAAACTCATTTTAATTCACACAGTCATGGTTACTGCATTCTTCTTGATGGGGAACGGCTAGTTAATTAATATTTACACAAATACACTTATACCATGTATTATTAATTTATAACATTTTTCTTCTTGCAAGATAACCCGACTAAGATAAAGTTGCCTAGACAAAAGAAATTCAAATTCAATGGAATTAACCTCAACTAATATGACTCACCTTAAAGTAAGGATTTTAATGTTGTTCTCTTAAGTAGTTGCTTCAATATGAATAGGCTAGGCCTTTCGGAACGGCTCTCACTCTGTCTTCAGGCCGTCGGAGAGATGTAATTGAAGTATGTCTGCATTTTTTTTTTTTTTTACAAAAGATTATACTGTGTGTGAAGTTTAATATGTACCGGTATATGTAAGTATGTGGATTTACTGCAAAACCGTTAAACGTGAAACAAAGAAGAGTTCATTCTCCAACTTTTCTATTGTAAAACAATGACACTAAAGAAAATATAACGAGAACTGAAATTTTCATATTCGCAATGGATTGAAACAAGGTGATGCCTTGTCACCACTACTTTTTAACTTTATGTTAGAACATGTGATTTTAAAAATTAAAGGGGACAAAAAGGGACTATCATTGAATGGTTTGAATCAACTGTTTGTATACGCGGATGTAGATTTAATAGGGGACGATATAGATGCACTACAAAGCAACACCGATGTCTTAGTAGAAGCGTGCGATGAGATAGGTCTACAGGTGAACATATATAAAACAAAATACATGATAACAAGCCGAAACACAGGGAATGAAGGAAATAAAAACATAAGAATTAGGGATGAGGTCATAGAGAAAGTAAACAAATATAAATACTTGAGAGCATACGTAACAAGCAAAAATGAGGTCACGGAAGAAAAATAAAAAGTCGTTTAGTATTGGAGAATGCACGTTTCTATTCAGTCCAAAAACTTCTAACATCGCGATTAATATCAAGGAAGTTAAAATTGAAAATATACAGAGCGGTTATTCTGCCGGTAATACTTTACGGTTGCAAAAGTTGGAGTACGACCCTAGGAAATGAACATAAATTACGTGTGTTTGAAAATAAGATTTTCAGAAAAATATACGGGGACGGGCCGAGATGACTGGAGAATGGAGAAGACTGCATAATGAAGAATTCCACGGACTGCACGATTCACCAGATGTTGTAAAAATAATGAAATAGTGACGTCTAAGGTGGGCAGGCCATGTAGCTCCGATGGGGAAAAAACTAAGATTATATTCTATCCTGGTTGGAAGGCCGGATGGAAGTAGGCCAGTGGGAAGACCGAGATATCGTTGGGAGGGCGATATTAGAAGAGATCTTCGAGACGTAGGTGTTCGTGTTGAAAACTGGCTTGATGTTGCCCAGGATAGAATCCAATGGTGAACGTTTGTTACTGCGGCGATGAACTTGTGAGTTCCATAAGCCATAGAGTTTGTTATATCTTACTATTTTGTATTTTTTCTTCTTCGATTCAACCCTTCAAAACGATACAAAACAAGCTTCATATAATGGTTTCTTTATATTGTTCACTTTTGGAGCCTCGTTGCGGAGCATCTAACCGCTATTTTACCTACAAAAAGAAAAACATCCTTCTTTTGTGTAAAAGGATGGAATCTTCAAAACCATGCTTCTAGAACCTGTTTCTCAAGAATAAGATATAACTGCTGCAATGGAACATTAGATATTGCCGACATAGCATAGAACAGGTTCTGGTAGGAGGGTGGCGTCACAGATACCTTTTCTTCGTTTTCAAAAGGGTGGGCGGTCATTTCTGGCTAATTTTATTGGTTCTAACAAAAGCTAAATCTTTAGGGTAATCACGTTCACTCAAGAATTCGTTTCATGGTGAATCTTTCGAAAGTAGATATTTAACGTATGCACAGGCACTGACACTGAAGTTATCGTTATAAACCGGAATAATACGAATGTAAATTGTAATATCAATATCGTTTTACCCATCTTTGTTCCAATTTACTTCCTGAAGATGATGCTTTTGAACCATTCAAAGTTCAAATGCGAAGATGCTACCAGGGGTTAGTAAAAGTTTGAAATGCGATATTATTGTATAAAAGTAACTAAACACGACTGTAGAATGTGTGCAACAGCAGCGCACTATCTCGCGTGTATGTCTCTGTCTGTCTTACATAAGCATTGCTTTGATTCCCTCCCACATCCCCAGTTAACAAAAATAAGCTAAGTTGAACCCCCTCCTCTCCCTTGAATGCTACTTGAACGACCCTTTCACTGTGTTTGTGTAATGAAAAGTACATATTTTGATCTACTGTACTTGTGAAGTTGATAGCTGTAAAAATGGGAAACAAGGCTGAAGTTCAATATGTCTAGTATTAAATTGTGAGTTGTTAGTGGGGAAAAAAAGTCAGTCATAATTCGAATTCTAAAGATAATTTGAATTTCATTTACGGTCTTCACGCCACTTTGGCTCACGCAGGAACAGGGTAGGGGACAGAATGTTTGAAGGTACTATCCGAGTATTAACTTGTGTGACTCAGGAAAAATTCTTAAAAAAAAAAAGGAAAAAACAAAAAAAAACCTTTGTGGTACGAACAAAAACTGAAATGTATATAAAAAGAATCATTCACATGAAAAAAAAAAAAAATGCAATCACAATAAAAACAACATATTATGTAGTGTACAGGATATTTCAAATACAATGCGTCGGACCTGTCTGTCTCACAATACGCTTGAATTCGGTTTATGGTATCTGGATCCTCCCTAAGAATTGACGCCATGTTGTTGGGAATGTTATAACTGAAATTATCGCTTCTGAGACAATCGAAAAAGACATGAATACTTACAACTGCTTTGTACTAGTTACAACGCGATGGACTCAAACATCGGAGAAGTTATCCATGTATTAGGTGTATCTCTTATCCATTGGCACCCAAATAACCTACCTTGAACGTCTACTGGTTTGACTTATAACACTCCACTGGACAGTAGTAAACTAAATCTCACACAATTAGTTAACATTAATATAATCCTACCGTTTACTAGTGATAAATCCTGTATTCCACTGTTCCCTAGCAGCGTCCAAAGAATTGCAGTCAGACGTACCAACAATGTGTGGTTCTCAAAATCAAAAAGTCCGACAAGAAAATGCATCTGCTTTGTTTGGTTTATGTGACGGTAAATATAAGTAATTACCTGCAGAATGTGGAAGAACCTTCAAGAGTCAACAACTCACTCGATGTAACTGAAAGTTTTCCAGCAGGACAACGTACCTTGCTACAAATCGATGGAATGAACGGCCTTGTCGAAAAAGGATAATGCACTACTGCTGTGCTGATAACTTACATGTCATTGAAAGTATTCTGTTCAGCTGGAGAATGTGAACAAATGCCATCATAAAGCCTTAAAATACAGGTCCCCGCGTGTTGCGTGAATATGGTTGAAATATTGAGGGTAGTCATCTCTCTATCAAAGTTTGTTCTCATGTGATGGGCCGTTATACGTTAAAAAAGTGGTTCTTTTGTATCATCTTGCAAAGTTTAACGGAACTTTAAATTTGAGTCTTATCATCAATATTATTACAAATTTTTAAAACTTCTAATGCTATCCGCCTAGTTAAATATGTAAGCCAAGCAAAGTTTGCTAGAGACTGATATAACTGTTTGGATTTGGATTTCAAACACACAAATACAAAAATATGCTTTGAACTCGGGATTATTTGTGCATACTTCTGCAGGCACATTAAAGCAAGAAAGAAAAAAAAGAAGAAAAAAGTAACACTAAAGAAACGTCGAAAATGACGTAATAATCCATGAAAATAATGACATAAGTTGAACTAAAAGAATGTATTTTGCCGAAGTTTGGGATTGAAAAATCCATCATTGAGGGAGATTACCCACCAGAGCATTTTATTGTGAAGGAATCGATGTTCTGCTGCGAACAAGAATATGGATTTCCCACCCAGGCAATAATGTCAGTGACTTCTGATCGGCAATGAAAAGAGATGCGGATTCGAACCCCACGCCCGACTATCCTGATCGAGATTTCCCCTGAATTTCACCGGGTGGATGTCGTGATATGGTAAGGCCCTGGACATTAGTTTCCTCATTCCAAAGATGCCATAAATAATTTAAACTGAATATCCCCCTCTACTGTACTCTCCAATAATTTTGGACCAATATACTCTTCGGATTTAATTTCGACTGTCATTTGATAACTCGATCTGAGCAATATTTGGCCACCTCCAACTCCAAAACAACGTATGTTACGACGAGATATTTTTCTTGGGTTTTCTGCTACTTTTTATTTTTTAACTTTTCCTATGGATCGTATAGTAAGTATCTTGTATATAGATTCCTCAACGGCCTGAGCCAAAGATGCCAAAAGCCTTAAATAAAAACTTAAATTCAAAGGATTCCTGAGGACCTAGCTCAACGTTGCTGATGTCAGCTGCAGAGGTACCCATTTCTTGCGTAATTTAGAAGGTTCTCTTCATGCAAATGCAGCAGTATGACCACCTAGTTGTTAATTCCTTTTACACAAATGCATTGAGTGAAAAAAAAGATTAAAAGCGGCACAGAAAAATTGGTCGCCGCATTGGCGGAATCTTAAAATATCCACGAAATGTTAAACGCCTTGTCTTTCAACACTATAAGAGTTGGACCTGAAGAAAGAACCAAAAACTTGTGGCCATAAAGCAAAACCCATCTTGTGATTCTGCCCTCTGCAATGCCGGTAACTAAATACGCGACGCTTTCTGTTCATTAATTTAGGAGCTTATTCAAGGGAATAAAGCCTTTTTTTTAATAAGGTATATTATAATCGTAAATTATTTAATTTTCGTGTTTATGTACATCAGAAGACATGAAAATTAAGTGAATTTGAAAGACATGAAGTGAAAGAAAATTGGGTTCACATTAAATTTGAATTTTATTTTATGGCCTTTAGGCATCTCAGGTTCAGGCCGGGATAGGGGAAAGGATGCGGGAGAAGGTGTCAGCCAGGTTCTAAGTTGAAGGTGCCATCCCGGCATTTGTTTGGTGTGTGTTCACATTAAAGTATTTACGGAGTGCCTGTAGAGGATGTAAGTCTAGAATTTTGTTCCGCTTGGACGAAAGAGACATATGAGTATGTATTAAAACCCCAAGAAAGTTAAAAGAACAAAATCATTATTAGTAACTGATGAGCTAACTGTGATATATGAAGGGTTTAAAGCCAGAGACGACTAACCACATAGTCAATAAGGTTGCGATTACCAACCAATCCATCGCAAACATCTGACGTCCTTATTAACTGAGTGGGTCACCCGTCTCTGGCTTGAAGGAAGATATGTTGATCCAAATGCTTTGTAATTTAAATAACAACCAAAGGAAAGTAGATTTAGACTTGATTACCATTATTGATTATTTCAGGTAACGAGCACTTGTCCTACTGTTGACATTTTTAATGAATGTATATTTTTAGTACTTTGCTGAAAACTGATAGCACATTTTACCAGTGGTCTGTATTTATCATGCTGATTAAAACTTTTGTACTGTCAACATTGTCCTTATTTTCCCAGAAAAAAATAAAGAGATTGAACCATAAAAGGACTAGTCAGTTTTCGCGAAGACGTACAAGAAAATTACCCGAAGGCTTGCTGACGGTGCTAGTGTCTTGGGGTTCTAAATGTATGCCAGAGATAAAAGTCTACAAAACCCTGCATAACAGCCTCTGAAATTGGTAGAAACCCTATCCGAGGGATGAGCGAAATTGCTTATTGGTAGCGATACACTGCAGGAAACCTCCTGTAAAATTCCAGAAAGCTCACGTTTCTGCAAGAACTGTTACAAAGAAATTATACCTAAATGGACGAAAAGCACGATCACCCAGGAAAATGTAATCTCTCGACACAATAAAACGCGAAAATCCGTGTGAATTGGTGCAAAAAGTTATAGATCATGAATCAATGATGATTGGACAAAAGTGACGTTGGACCAACTCTACAAAATACAGAGTGTGATATTTTTTATTCTCATCTTCATAGCATGCCACGATCTGCAATTTAAAAAAAAACAAGACAACTTTTTTTTAAACTTCGTTCGCCCTAAGCGGGCTTTACTTATTCAACTTGTTATATCTTTTCTAAACTTCGTGGAACTTCTCTTAAAACTAAGTTAAAACCACACACACAAATATACATGACCGAGGCGGGATTCGAAGCCACGATCTTGTAGTCGTAAGACGAGCGCGTTTTAACCGTTCGACTACCCTGATATACATTATTCTAAATGGACACCAATCAGGGTATTAAAAAAATCCTTAAAGCTGCGGTGATTACAAAATATGGTGTATCTTCCTCTTAGCAAAATGCTTTCACAAAATGTGACTTCAAAACTTGTAACTCGAACTAGGAATAGGCTACTGCTGAAAACAGGTTACCATGTTTCATGTAACGCTGTAATAAACACATAATAGTAACATTTGATTTTTATTTCGGAATTCCTGTAGAAAATTTTTGAAATACAAAAGCTCATTGCAGAAAGTTCTGCCACTGGGAATCTAATTATATATTTCTTTAAGAACGTGAACTGACTTTCAAAGAATGAAGAATTAACTTAATTTTGTTTTAAATATCGTCTTGCGTGATTGTAAATTTCCAAAGAAGTATACAAGCAATTGAGAAAATTCCCCGCCAGTTTGGAGAGTAATTGTTTTCAATGGATCTCTCAAAACTGTAAATTTCTTGATATTATTTTTGGTCCTATTACAGACTAAGTTTGTAAATTAATTGATGGTTTTGAGTGAGAGTAAAGATGCCTTCCCTCCCCATTACACTACAAGCTAATAAATTTTAAATATCTCTCCGGACTTAAATCCGGTAAATGAGGTTCGGTTTAACGCCATGGTTGGAGCCCATTTCTACTATAATTGTAGGTACCTTCTTTGAAACTTCAGCACTTTGTTTATGACATAATACCAAATCAAGAACAGGATTCAAATAAATACTTTACTATTTCCTGGTATATTATTTTCACGATTTCCTGGTATACGAAGATGTATTCTAACTAGGCTATAAGAAAAGATTTTACCGACCTCTTGGTGGAAGAGAGGTTGGCGCCATCGAGTTCAATTCCCGCCGGGGACCATTGAACGGAGTGGATTGGAGCCAACCTTACCTAAAACACTAGGTCCCGTGTTAAGAAACTCGTTTAGGATGTTTTACCACACGTAAGAGCTTTCTGAAAATGAAGTAACATAGAAAACCTGCTTTCAGATGTACAATTAAAGACTGTGAATCAAAGTCTGTAATAAGGTCCCAGCAATTACTTTGCATTTTGAAGAATTCTTTAAGAGAATGTGAGATAAGTAAGCTCTTAACTTGGGTGCAGTTCCGAAAGTGGTGGTCACTTTCGGCAAAATTAACAGGAGGAATGAGATATTTGTGTGACTTAAGACATGAGATCAGCGTTAAAGAAAGTGAAAGCCAGACGTAAGAGTGATTGTTAGAAATAACTATTGCTGTGAAGTGGGTATTACATTCTTGCGGCTTAGGGCGTGAGTGATGGGCATCGCGTATAACAAAAAATAGCACCTAACCGGACTTTTAACCCTTCGCTCTCTCGAGATACTGTCCGTGTTTTATGGCAAAATACATGTCTTTCATAACACAAAGTGTCATAATTAGCTTTCCTCCACATGGTGACTCTTGATTAACTATAGTGCGTATTTAACGAAATCATATTAAAATATGGAATTTCTTAACACTTTTTGAATTGTTGGCTGTCCCTAGATGTTTATAGAAGTGCCTGTAACCGAAAATAAACTAATAAAAAATTAATAAAAAATGAAGAGTTTTGAATAAAGCAACAAACTCGATTTTCGAGTGACCACCAACTACGGAACTGCAACTGAACGATTTTTATATCCTAGATCACACCAGGAACGTTACAATATAGTGATGGCAGAGAACATCATTCTTATTTATAACCTATACTATTCTCCACCTACGATGCAGGTCAATCATTTGCTCATTTGTATAATTGAACATACTACACAAAAATATTCAAAAAGGTATACGTACAAGCTACCCACGAAAAAAAAATTATAAAATTCTTTATTATCTTTAAACTAGCTAATGGGTACACTTGGTGTACGAAAAATGCAACCATATCCATATTTCATGATGTAACATCTAACATAATCAGCAACCATTTACACATGGAATCAGAACATTTTCACTTATAACACAAACTAAACAAGAGTCAGTTTCGTCCATCAACCAAAATGCAAAGTTAATACAATGACACTGGAGGATCGTTGCCGAAACCCTTGTCCCATGACGCTGGCACCGTCCAAAGGGATGAATCTGATACATCATCAGAAACTATTTTCAACCACTGATTCAGCTTGTTGGCCAGATAACATGCATCAGGTCGATTATCTCCTTCAGAACAGAAACTCGTGAGAAGGGCTGTCGAGAAACCATCTTTCACACACATGAAATAAAATTTCCGAGCGAAGCCTCCACCGGGAAGGTGGTACTTCTTAGACACATCTGATGTAAGCGGCTCTCCTCTAGCAAGTGACCGATTCTGGCGATGTTCCAACATCTTCCAATTTAGTGATCTGAATTTATCTTCATCAGAAACTTTTAGGTTAGGTGAAGCCAAATACCTAAATGGCTCACCTTCAAGTTGTGAATCGATTCTTTCAGTTCCACAATTGCTTGTCAGAATAACTATCTTCTTCATTTCCACTTCTTTTGCCCAATTCAATAACTCACGGAGAAACAAATTCACATGTTCACGAACAGTAGGAGCTCTTAGCTGAACGAAAAACATACGAATATTAGCATCATAGAACACTTCAGCTGCAGTCGTGAGTTCTGGACCACCTTTACCTTCCGTATCGAATAATGCATCACCTACAACAGCTGGAACGGCGGGGTGCCAAATATAGGCAATTTTCATTGGTTTTAAAGTCTCCAAAATCAGATCCATAGCTAACTGTGCGACGTTTCCAATACCTACTGATGCGATAACTAAAGTACATCCTTTGTCCTCTACACCTCGAATTATTTTGAACATTTTGCTTCTTTCCTCCAATTTCTGTGCGGCTTCTACCGTGTTATTACCAACTGTATTTGTGCCTCCCTCAGCCATTGCAAAAGCACTTTTAATTACGGACGTGAAAATTTTCGACAGTCACTTTCGGCAAAATTTAGCGTTAGAGAACGACTGTCATAAATTGATTAAACACCTCACTACTATGAAAACAAACAATAATAACGTATTTGTGAACTATTCCTGGAGAAAATGTTTGCACAATTATGTAGGAGAGTTATTGTATACTGATTTACGTATCACAAATAACAAATTAAAACACAGAGAAACTTAAATTAACAATACGCACCAGATGCTGCGTTGAGCGGACAGTTGACGAACGAAACGAAAGCTGCTTACTGTAACAGAGATGACACTTTCACTTTACTATTTCTTCTCGGAAAACGAATAATGTGGGGAATAATACTCATTCGATAACCTAGAGAACCAGAATCACAAATTGATCTCATTTGGTTAGTGATTAGTAAATGAGAGAAGTAAACGGCACCTGAAGGAATTCTGAAGTAGCGGAATGGTAAGTCTGCATTAGGCTATTTTTTTTGTGCGGAAACATGTTGATAAGAACCGTTTGAAGGCCACGACAATTCACCATCATTTCCAAACTACTCGGAAGTTTGAGGTCTGAAAACAAGATAAATACACTTCATTACTTCATCAAATATACACTTCATTACTTAATACACAAATTACTAACTTCGTTGGCCCAACGCACAATAATAGGTTTAAATATTATAAATATCTAAAAAGAGCAGGGACTATGCCGTCTCAATCAATTCCCAAGTTGCTGTTACTTTGTAGGAGAAACCACCAAATTCTGTGTTGATAAACTTCCAACTGGTGAAATGTTGTTAAACATAGGTTTATGGAAAATGTGATTTTGCATGTTAAAAAACATTTTTACTTCCAAGCAAATTGAAACGGAAGCTTGAAGCAATCTTGGAAAATATAATCAGTATATATTAAATCGAAAACATTTATAAAATAACCTCCTGCCGGTAAAAGTCTTGTCAGTATGTAAAAGAAAATATTTTTAAGACAAATATTTGCAATTATTTTCCAGAAAATAAACTATTTAGGAAATAACGAACATGTTTTTAAAATATTCTGGAAATATTTCATGCTATGTGAGCATATATTTAAAAGGTTGATTTTTTTAAATATAAGGTGTAGTAAAAAGTAATCCATTATTTTTGCATGACATTGAAGGCTTGACTTACCATAGTTAGAATGATCCGATTTAGGTCACATATGCGCCGTTTTGTTCGATAACGTGTTGCCATTTGGAAGGTAATATCATGATGCCTTTCTCATAGAAGCCCTTGTCCCTATTAGCAAAAAATTGAGAAAGTCGATTTTCACAAGCCTCTCTTGAAGCGAATTTTTCACCAGCAAACGTGTTCGCCATGGACAGGAACAGATGGTAATCACTCGGTGCCAGGTCCGGACGATAAGGTGGATGCATAAGAACCTCCCAACCAAGCTCCCGGAGCTTCTGGTGAGTCACTATCGATGTGTGTGGC
>JAGDQP010004528.1:9287-33753 GCA_022664845.1 Lepisma saccharinum | reverse complement strand
ATCTCGTTGAACCCGATCGAACTTATACAACGCGAGATACAGATCACTGAAGCCATCTATTGGCAAAATAATGGATTACTTTTTACTACACAAGATATATGTACCGGTATACCATGAACGTAGTTATAGCTCCAAGTATCTGGCGACCTTGTGATCAGTGATGGCAGTAATATTGCAAATTGATTGAGAATGCATATATCAATCATTTCGGCTCTTTTACATATTCTCTTTTTCTGTGTTTAAACCTATTGTAGTGGGTATATTGTGCCGAAAAAATACTACGGTATTTTGTGCAGTAAGAAGTAATGTGTATATGTTCTCTTTGTATCGTTTTTTGTTTTCAAAGTTCGAGTAGGAAAGAAGCGTCTTTAGTTTTCGTCGTTATCATCAGGAACGGCACCAGGATTTGTAGAAGGGGAGGCGAAGGTGTTCCAGGGTACGGAGTAGAACGAATCATGAACATAAAAAATATCAACAAGTTAGGTAGTATCTTACAATAACAATTGCGAGAAAGAATACAATCCTTGAATATAAGTAGTTTCAATGAAGTAAATAAACGGATACATGAATTGAATTGAACTTTATTTATAGCCTTTATTCATTTCAGGCTCAGGCCGATGGCTATAAATGTATTTTATTCTTTGAAGATCATTTAGCCTAGCGTGGCAATTTACTACTTTTTCTTGTAATTTGGTTTCTTAACGTTTATTATCGATTTCAATACTTTTGCACCAAAACACTGAAGACGGAGATTGTTATTTTTTTCTAATAGAACTATATGAACACGTATTTCCCGTGATGAATTTAAATTAACAGCAAATGACACCGGTTTATTACTCGACACCTCTCTTGACTAATTTCAGCACTGTGGTTTACACTACAAACAGAATTTCCAAATTCTTGTAGCGCGTTAAATGTATTTCTTGCAAGGAAGAAAATGTAGGTCAGTATATCAATATATGCTGAAAGTATCAGTATGAAGAATATGTATGCCATTAGTCAACGTCTGTGGTAAATATAACGTACGTTCGCCTATCATTATATAGTGAAGAGTGCAAAAGATGATAAAGCCGGGATGGCACTAATGCGTGATCGATAAAACCAGGGCCTATCAAAAAGTTACTGCGTCTCAGACATATTGGAAATAGCAGTAAAATCAACGCATTTACGTCTCTGTACGATACTGATATTGATGGTATTGAAGGATAAAGGCCCCCCTAATTTTAGTTCGTATCCATGCACTACAAAGTAACACAGAAGTCTTAATAGAAACGAGTGATAAGTCTATAAGTAAACATAGAGAAAACAAAATACATGATAACTACCTGAAACACTGAGAATGAATGGAATGAATACACAACAATTAGGAATGAGAACATAGGGAAAGTGAACAAATTTAAATACTTAGGAGCATATGTAACAAACAAAAACGAGGTCACGGAAGAAACAAAAAGTAGCTTAGTATCTGGCAACTCATGTTTCTATTCAGTCCAGAAACTCCTAACCTTCGCGATTAATACCAAGAGAAAATATACTGATCGGTTATTTTGTCTGTAATAGTACAGTTGCGAAAGTTGGAGTATGGCCCTTGCAGATGAACACAAGTTACGAGTTTTAGAAAATAAAATTTTATGAAAAATATACGTAACAAGATTAGTGTTGCTAACGAGACGAGGCGAGACAGAACTCTTGTAATATACAATACACATATTTTCGAGACGAGGCACTTTCTGGGCAAGATATTTTCGAGACGAGGCAGCCTAAATCTCGTCTCGTGGGTAACACTAAACGAGATGGCCGGAGAATGAAGGAGACTACATAATGAAGAACTCCACAGGGTGTATGATTCACTCGATGTTATAAGAATAATGAAATCGCGGCGACTGAGGTTGGCAGGCCATGTAGCCTTGATGGCGGAAAAACGAAGATTAGATTACATGGTTTGAAAGCCGGAGGGAAAGATGCCGTTGGTAAGACGGAGACGATGTTGGGAGGACAATATTAGAAGGGATCTTCGAGAAGTAGGTGTTCGTGAATCGTGATGAAAGCTGACTTTTAAGTAGGTGTTCGTGATGAAAACTGACTTGACAATACTAAAGATGAAAAGGATCACGTTATGAACCAGTGTTTTTGGTATGTCTTTCCTCACGGAGTGGGATAAATGCCACGGTAAGAAAGGAACCCCAAATACACTGATAAGTCCCTTATTTTCTATGCAGTTGCACTTCTTCCCTGTTCTTTTCTATTTCATACATATTGCAGAGACCTCCATACATGTTAAATCTTCATTTATATCTATTTGAACACACACATAGCACAGTATCCAGTTTTGTAGATATTCTGTACAGAAGTATTGTGCTCAACTTTCTTTGCTGATTGTGGTAAATGTTTAAGTGGGTACGGACGGAAAGTCCCTTTTCTCTTTGCTTGGCTGTGTATTGTCCTCACATTCTCCAAGTTTCATGTCTGGTGTGGAATGGTGTCCATTGATTTCATTCTTCTTCAGATCAGGTTGTCCGGTAATTACCTTTGCACTTCGCACTTCTGGAAGAGCGAGCTGCTATGGTATTCTTCTGCTGTGACTCCCCCCCCCCCCCTTGCGATATTGTCAAGAATCGTGAGTATTATGACTTTAGTTTGGTCTCTTCTCCTAGACTTATGGTCAGCTCTACAATCGACCGCTAAACTTCTAGTCAGTACTAAGTTCAAGCCAAGTCTGATTTTGACCAATGAAAGTCTGGAATGCGGTGGATTCAACTGAGTGTCTGAAGATATTTAGTTGGCTTTTCTTGTGGTTGGTGTCACTCGAAACCGCAATATTGTACTTCGCGTCCTATTCTTTGTTCGTATTCTTTTACAATGTCTAATTCAAAGAATACATTGATTATATATTTCATTTCATTTATATTTTAAATTCAACAACAGAACTCTTAGATCATACCATCTGAACTGTGGTGTCTCTTCCACACGAAGTTCGTGGCATCTCTCCTCTCTGTATGCTTATGCTTTACAAACATCCCTCGGAACGTCATCACGAAGAAGTTAACAAATATACCTCCTACTTTGAGCTAACACGAAATAGTAATAAGCTATATACGTATCTGCTCACACGATTGTGGTAAATGTGATAGAGACGAATATTCAGGCACTTTTCATCAACATAAAGAATTCTCTTAAGAGCTTCCTTCCAGAACGCTATCTTGTTGAAACTGTCAGGACTTCCTCTACGTGCTCGTTACTAACAATAACTGGCGTCACTGTCTTATTCACGAGACATGTTCGAAAAATATGGTACGTTCGAGTTTTTAAATTTATTTGTGGCATTCAAGCAACTTTGGATCAGGCGGGGATAGGGTGAGCGGAGAGGATATATTGGAAGGTAGTCGGTCAGGGAGATACCATCTGTATGACTGAAGGAAAACCATGAAAAAACCTCAGTCAGATCTGGGGACCTTCCGATTGCTGATTCAACGTTTTATCAACTGAGCTAAGGTCGCTCGGTAATATGGTACGTGTGGCGTCTCTACCACTTTTACTCTACATGAAGGCAAGTGACAAAATCAACTCAACTCACATATATTAATCTGATTAACAAAATAGGCCCCTTGCAAGCGATTTAGTTATGTCTGTATACACTTCTCAAATGGAATTATATTTCACTATGGATATTGATATTTCATTGACCATATTTCGAACATGTGGAATCTGTAAAATAATAGATTATAGAAATATGTATTTCATAACAAATGAGAATCGTTCATCCAATTTCAAAATTGGATTACGAAAAGACATGGTTTCCCGCATGACGCTGAACTATTTTACAACAGTTAATTTCCCATTTTTCTTGGGGAGGAGAAGGCGGAAATTTGGGGGGGGGCGACCGCCTCCTCTTACGCCGTCGCTGTAGAGGTTAGGCCTACATTTTATCACGAATAACCCTGTGTATAGGAACTGGGAGATCCGGGTTCCAGTCCCGGTTACGTAACTGTCAATTTTTCAGTGTTAGTTTCAATATTTACAATTTAATTAAATTAATTTTTACTGGCTGTACTATAGTAGCTACAATCGAGGCACATCTCAAGAAGAAACAATGACGTTCAAGAAGCACAGCTTCCTGGGAAAGTGGTAGAATGGTGGTTTCAGAGCTTCTAGGTACTATTGTGGTAAATCCTGCTAACATCGACCATCGGCAGACGTATTTTATAACTTTTTTGAATTGACTAGCGATGTACTAACGAGTGACCAACAATGCTAATCCGTTGTTATTCACTGATTTGTACAGCACTAGTCACTCCAAAAATGTGTCTCAATTCGGCTCCGACGGTTTTTCGTTAGTCGTACTAGCACGTAGAAATTATGGTGGCAAAAGAATGGATCGCCGCAGTAAATTATTCTTCTATTATTATGTCTTAAATTACCAAAATTGAAGTCTGTTTCGTTCATAACTGAAAGATAACAGTAAAATTAAGAACAATGTAATTTCTAGTTTATTTGAAAATTGAAGTCTTGTTTTTTTAAGAACTCCCTTGTACTTTCACTCAAATAATGCTTTAATAGCTACCACTACGCTGTGATTTCATTGATTAACTGAAGTTTTGCTGATGTTCACGTTTCGAAGTGAAGAAAGGAACTGGCTGAATCTTCTGTAAGGTTATGCAGGATTTACTCAGTCTGACACCTCATGACAGATAATGCTGTTACCGCCCATATAATTCCTTTTTGGTTGTGTCTAGAGTAACGACGGTTTTCCGTCGTTGCTTTAAGTTTTTAACATCGAGGGTTAATTTACTAGAGCAACGACGGAATATATTCCACTCTCGCGTAGCTTGAACTATAAGTAACAGCGAAAAGCCCTCAAGCTGGCAGCTGCAGTTTGGTATTGTGGGTAAGGCGTCAGAAAGCTGCTCTGAAGTTCCCGGGTTGACTTTTCGCTTTTTTTTTTTTTTTAAAGAAAGTTAAAGTTTTTTATGCAAATACACAGAAGGAAATTTAATAAAAGTTGTGATTTAAAAGAGGCCACTAAAAACTAAGATGTATATAAACCCACCAGGGCAGGATGCACACCGAGCGATAGCGAGGTATGCAAGGGGGGACGGTGCGTCCGAAGGGAGCTTGGCGGTGTTAGCGGTGGGCATACGGAAAAGTACTGTTTACTCAAAAATTCTGTTTACGCAAAGTTTTTTGCTGTTCCGTCCCGTCGTTGCTCTAGTAAATTAACCCTTGATGTTAAAAACTTAAAGCAACGACCGTCGTTGCTGTAGGCGCGTCCTTCATTTTTATCTTTCGTATTCGTATTTTGTAATCTAGCGCGGACTTGGCTAATTATGCCCATCCATTGCGCGTTTGTTTTAAAAATTGCTGTTTTATAATAATATTTATAATATAATACAGTTTTATAGTCTATCATTCTTAATAATTGATGTTTTAAGGTCAGTTATTTATAAGTTGTTATGGTTACAGTCCGCCATAGTCGTCAGTTCACTCTTAAAACTCTAGTCACAGTCACTTTTAGATATATTTCTCACTGCCAATTTTTAATTTCGCATTGAAGAACTGTTATATGATACACTGAAGCTCTTAATTACACTACTGAGCAAATTTTCTTGAAGGAGAGGCCGAAAACACTATGGAATGTTAAAAAAATACACAAGAGATTTCAGCAACTTTCTTCTAGTAAGCCGCCATCTTGCCAACCTCCAAGCAACAATATTCAGCAATAAAAAAAAGCCATTTTTATCTTTACCTCATGGCAAAATGATAATTTACTGCGGCGATCCGCTTCCAAGGAACCTGTGTCAGGAAGCTTTGCCTCGAGAGCGCAAAACTCCCGATGTAAGCTTGCAGCAAAATGGAATGTTCTATCACTCTTCTGTTCTGTTCCAGTAATTTTCGTAACTTTTGTACAAGCAGTACTGTAAGAAGACTTTGAATATACCTATTCATATATTTTTTATTATTTAAATAATGAATGGTTCTGTGTTCAGAGCTCAACTGTGTGGGTTCATAGGCTTATTTGTTCTTGTTTTCTGGTACTGATATTTGCAATCTTACATCTTTACGTTATTAAAATTTGTTATACATTAATTTATATTGCCAATAGTTTAATATTTACTTGAATTTGAATTTTTAAGGGCTTTAGGCAACTTTGACACTGGACGAATGTATGAAAGAATTTATGGAGTGAAGAAAGTCGGAAAGTTTCAACGTAAATTATGATGCTTATGTCAAAGTATAGACTGAACATTTACTGCAGTATGAGTAACATTGCACTATGTGTATTTATTAACTGCAGTTTCAAGTCGTTGTGGGACTATTTTGTACCAAAAATGTCGTGGGGCAAAGAAACCCGCCTATACTTTGTTATTTCACTAAAATCACTGCATACTTTTTGTTTGCGTTACTTTTCAAATGAATTACACATAATTTTAAACAGCACTAAATGAAGACTGAACACATATATAACACACATGAAATACTTACTTAGCTCTTGTTCACTAACGATATTAGATCGGTATTTCAGTCTTCGACTCAAACAAAGCTTTTCACTAAATACGGTAGGCCATCAACTGATAGTATCAAGCGTTTTCCAATTTTTTTCCACAGATGGCAACACTCACCGGCATTCCAATCTCGCAAACACGAAATCTTGCTGGTTTGAAAATATTGAAGAGGCATAAAGTGTTGGTGGAAAGTAACCCCACCAATTGCAAAGTACCCCCAATTTAAGGTATGATTATACAAGACAATGTTCACTTATTCGTGTACTCTTCATCCCTGAACATAGACAGCGCAACGAAAGTTATAAGAAGATCGTAACAGAAGTATTGCGTTCTTGAGACAGTCCTGTGGCAGGGCGCCTTTTCATGTACGCATTAGACGCGTGCATTCGTTACGATTTGGCCTAGAAATAAATAGAAATACATGACGTGATTCTCCTATTAGCTACTAGACCAAATAGTAAGCAAACCATGCGGCACATGAGGAATAAGATCATTTGTCGTGAGAATGGATTAACAATATTATGTTCTCTTCGTGTGGGTTTGAATTTTAATTTATGTTGTTTTTTTTTTCTTAATCTTTGGCTCGGGTCAGGATGGGGTAGGTAGAGAATGAGAAATGCATTAGCTATATCTTTCCTTAAGGTAACATTCCGGTATTCGCCTGGTGAAACTGAGGGGATTCTTTGGAAAACTTCAGTCAGCATGGTCGTTATCGAGGTTCGAACCCACGTAAGGTCTACATAATCATTGCTCGATGCGAAGTTATCGATTGGGTTATGCGGGCTGGGTATCTTTGTGTCTATAGCTGGACTCCACGTGAAGTAAGTTCAAAATGCCATCAGTATTTTGATGTATAAAGGAGCACTGTACAGAGATACAATCTCTCAACCCCTTAATACCATGCTGCTTTCGTCCATGCTGTAAAGTCGTGGACTTTGGATCAGCAATGAAGAGACACGTGGGTTCGAACCCCACGGTCGACTATCCTGACTGTGGTTTTCCAGGGTCTTTCTAAATTTCACCAGGCCGGAATGCCCCCGTATGTAATGCCTAGCCGATACCTTCCAATTGCTCTACCCTACCCTATCCTGGTCTGAGCCAAAGCTTCAAAAGGCCCTAAACAAATTCTCTACCCCATGGATTAAGTTGGAAAATCTCTATGCTGCCAAGATAGTTTACTGCAAAATACACTTTTAAAGTCGTATATGAAAATTGAAGCTACTACAGAAGCAAAATGTGGTATTCGTCTCCTTGTACAGCAATATTCTTCCACTCTAAAATTTATTTAGAAGGTCACGCGTAATGCACCAGAATACTATATTTATATTATAGGCCTTCACTGACATTGAAAGTAATAATTAAGAAAAAATAATATACCTCTCAAGACAGTTCATTGTAAATTGGCACACTTGGATTAAATTACTTTTCATGTGAAAATCGCATGCTTCAGTAACATTAGGAACTGAACCATAATATCCGAACATGGCAATTGAACAGAAAGTTAATATTTCCTTGCAGTTTCAGAAACTTTGTATATAGGAATAATATTTCCTATTAAAGAAAAAAAAATAATGTGTTTTCACTCTTCCTGAAGTTTTAAATTCATTTCGCGATTTATTATCACGATAATTGAAAAGAGAATTTGCTTATCTTTTTCATCAAAGTACAAAGAGAAAACGGTACCGCTTGTCCAAGCATAAAAATTGTCAGATCAGGTGGTCTACTAAGATAAATTGTCATTTACAGAATCAATGCTGTGAAATAAAGAGAAGAAAATTCTGAAACGAATATCCGAACTACGGAGTGACGCACAAACATGATCAGAGACAAGCTATACAGACCGGAAAGGTGGTACTTTATGAGAAAAAGTAACTACAATAAACTGGGGCTCCATAGTCTAGTGGTTAGTGCGTTGGACTCATGTGCGCGTGGTCCCGCGTTCAATTCCCTGATGAAGCAAACTGAAGCGTCGTGAAGCAAACTGGGACTCACTTGAATAAAGACGTAACTGCCACACTCGGTCTAGGAATCCCCTGATACACGTGTTCGTGGTTAGGTGCGTGCAAGGCTGACCACACAGCCGTCACTCAGGTGGAGGCAGTTCCACCAAACACGGACAGATGGCGTTGGGGCAGACTCAGGGCCTATCGGCCTGTCACGCCAGTGGTTATTATTAACTACAATAAACTATTTTCTATAACTTTTCTTTGTCAAGGATTCTGCCAGATAATAGGATGATGTCAACTCCCAAAATTTACGAACACTTAAAATATTTAATGTTAAAAATCTATAGAAACCCTGCAAAACTCAATTTCAACCGGGAATTGCGGTGGAACATTAGCTAGTGCGTGAGGTCCTCCGTTCGTCCCATGTGAGCCTTGTGGTGGACAAACACCATGTGCATGAGATTTCTCGGGATACTCTCGCTTTCTTCCACTTCCTTCATTCCACCAATTCTCTCATCCATTCGGTCCGAGCCAAATTTGTCTTAAATAAATAAAATTTAAATTCAAAACTTCTATTAGATCCTGCTAAATCCCGACTTTGGGCTTTACATCTCAAAAAATAGAAATTCTGGCTGAATTCCTGATTTTGGAAACTATAGACTTTGGTCCACCTCGATAATACGATTACACTTCCTGTCCACCAGTCCCACCTTTCGCGCCAGTAACGAAGACTAACTTGGTCCCTGTTCGGGCGCAATATATAAAATAGTCTATTTTCGGACGCCATATATAATTTAGGTAAGTCTTTTGTATAGAGGAGGCAGAGAGGTGAAGACCGTTAAGTAACTTGAGGAAATGTCATCGTTTGCTGAAGATTTGTGGACGATGCCGAGTATAATAGAAACTCATTTCACCCTAAACTAAAAAAGAACCATGATATTATTTTGCATATTTTGCCATTTCTCAGTTTATTGGCCATTTTCTGGTTTGAAAGTCATTTTTTTTAGGATTTGTTCTTATTTCAACATTTTAATGCTTACCTGTAATTACTAAAAGCAAAACAAAAGGACGCATAGGATTGTCACAACAAACAACTCATGATAGATCAAAGAGATGCCAGGCGTCAGGTCAGATCCCTGCCGACGTAAGCGAATTAGGAATAATTTGTTGCAACTAAAGGCTGAACATTTTTGTAAATCGTTTTAGGCCCACCTTTTCCACCCCTACCTCTAAACTGCTACTGAACGCGTGTAGAATTTGAGCTTAAACTCATGTCTCTGCAACTCACACTCAGCAGTGCAGACTGCAGACAGTTTCCCACCCTGAACGTACCCTCTTGGATAATTCTAGACCTCCAGCACTCTGCGGAATGACTCGATCCTGTAGTCAAAGGTATATATACAGGCTGTTGCAAAACAACGACAAAACCATCTCACGATATTCATGACATGAAAATAAGAAAGAAAAAGTAAAGACTATCAAGGGTGCAAAGATACTTCGTTTCGGTGCTATAGGCTGCCGAAGATGTGGGAAAATCAACTGTACACTGCAAAAAATAGCTGTGTTAATTCAACACAATGCGGTGTCCCAGCGTGACTACCACTTTTGTGTGTTAAATCAACACAACACACGGTGTTGATTTCGGTACTGGGAGAAAAAATGTACGGCGGCAACTAGATTTGAACATGGGTTGCTCAGTTAAAAGTCGAGCGCGTTACTGACTTCGCTAAATCGTCAGACAGAAAGTGTACTAGATTGAAACAATACAGAGGATAAAAAAAATGTTACTGAACCCCAAACACACACAAAGTTACTCTCACGACTTATGCCATGATTTAATCACTTTTTCAGTTAGGGATCACAATCCCCATTTATATTTATTGAGAATATGTTCCATTTCTATGAAAGCAAGCGCAGCATTTGACATGTTGTTATGATAAGCAGTAATCCTGCTCAAGTGTTTGACTGTCGCCATCTTGCTTGCTTTCATAGAAATAGAATATATTCAATGAATGGGAATTCTGGTTCTCAATTGACAAATAGGCAGTGATTAAACCATGGGATAAGTCGTGCAAGTAACTTAGTTTGTTTTGGGGGTTCAGCAACATATATTTGACCCCCTTCACTGCTTAAATCTATAGTGTAGTCGTTTTAACTCAAATGTTGTTAGTAAATATCGTTTGCATCTAGTGCCTATTCTGTCTGACGGTTTAGCGAAGTCGGTAAGACGCTCGACTTCTAACTGAGCAACCCATGTTCAAATCTCACTGAAGCCGTATATTTTTTTTTCACAGTACCGAAATCAACACCGTGTGTTGTGTTGATTTAAGACACAAAAGTGGTAGTCACGCTGGGACACCGCATTGTGTTGAATTAACACAGCTATTTTTTGCAGTGTAGAGCTTGATATTTCGTATACCATTAACAGCAGAACTGGGGCGGCATAGCATGCGTAAAGTGGGCTTCAAACTTACTCTATTCAAAAGTGCATATTCCAAAATTGTGCAGACCTCTGGGTGGCCGAGGGGTTAGAGCGCTCGCTTTCTGTACGCATGGTCACGGGTTCAAATCCAGCTGGGGTCCACTGAACGCAGTGGTTCGGATCCCACTTTATAAAATAACTGTAGGTCGCGTCCTTAGTAGCTCACCAGCTCGTTTAGGAGGTTAATAACAATTCACTGAATCAAAATTGTGCAAAAGGTGCGCAAGGGATTCCCAAGGAAATAAGGTATTCCGGAACATTCTCTGCCGTATAGATGCAGGTTGAAGTAAGCACGAATAGGAAGACTTTCCGTATGAGTATACATGACAAACGTAATCACTGGCATCTAACTGGGAAATGACAGTCTCTTTTACTGAAAGAAGTACAGGAAACGTTTGTTGAAATGTATGAAATTTGCCTCTCCATGTTATGAAACCACACTTTTTTTTTAAATTATTCCGCAATGGAAATCTGTTTAAAGCATTGATTTGGCGAAAACGAACTACAATGGACTGTATTTAATTTGAACTACAAGGGGATACGAAAACGATTCGAATTATCCAAAATTCAAATGAACTAAAACATGCATTATTAAAGAAAATCAGTATAATAAATCTACTTATTACTGTGTAAACAAAAATAAATTAACATGCAGTGGCCCTTACGTTAAAAACTGAAGCATTTTGTGCGTGGTCTTATAGTGAAAAAAAAAACAACAAAACTCTCGCAATAATTAAACTACCAATAAAAGAAAAACACATTTAAATTAAATAAGTGCAATGTAGCTAATGTATTAAAAATAACACATAAAATCGCATACAGATGTAACAACACTAATAACCTCGTGATTTATGTTTCCTTTGGTTTGTTTATTTTTACACGATTAAAAAATCATTTCGTTTATCGTGTTAACTCAGTGCGTTTAAGAACACTTTTACAATTTGTTTGTTCTTTCAAAATATTTACTACTGGAGCTGTACTGTAAACCAGTTGAAACTTCATTCTTCTGTTTACCATCTGGCCATCATTAAAAGATCGTGAAGCAAATGTTTGAGACATTGGAATTCAGGAATACTGTATTCCCTTTCCTTTTGAGTTAATGAAGTCATGACTTCGAAGTGTCTAAATAAGAGGTTTTACAATTTCAAATTACATGTGAATTTTTAACACTGGTTTCAATAGGAATTTCAATTTTAAAAAAAAACTTCTGTTCGAATTTACCAATAATTTGAATTATCCAAGTTCGAACTACAGAGACTCCACTGTATTATTACTTGCTGGAAGCTAATCCCATATTCATGCTTATTTCGACCCACCTTTAATTCAGAGAATTTTCTATTTCCTTTGGGGAATTCCTTGCGCATCCATTCCACAATTTTGGAGTATGCATTATTGGATAGTGCAGGTTTGATGTCTTTGGGGGTACCATGCCACCTCAGTACCACATGTTTTCGACAACCAAAAGCGCCGAAACGAGGCCCCCTCGATGGTCTTCGAAGGTTTTTTACATTTTTTTTGGTTCACAATGGTTCGTCGTGTCATCAAATATTGCAACATTAATTTAACTCATTTCCCAACGTCATACAATGATGAAATTTCGCACAGCGGCGTAAGTGGGGTGATAATACAATATTCCATTGTTACTTTCAAATTTTTCTATATATTTATATATTTTAAAAGTATATATTTGTTTTAATATGGACATCTTTATCATAAAATACATACTAAGCCTGTAACGATTATAAGTTTCACTTGTTGCAGAACACTTTAGGATTTGATTAACAAAATATTAGCTTCAGAAAAAGTATCCGAACTCGAAATAACTGGAAAAAATTAGACATACTTTTCTTAAATAATTCGTACTAAAAAGTTAAAAAAAATGTATATTTATGCGTGACTGAAAAGAAAAGTATGGGGCGCGCCAATTCAAGAATTATAAAGTGACTGTAGACCCAATGAGAACGCGCTTCATGCTTTTCTTTTTATTCATGCATAAACAAAATTAGTATTATTATTATTATTTTACTTTTTAGTACGAATTGTTTAAGAAACGTATGTCCTTAAATCGTTTTATTTTTTTTCTTGTTTTAATGACAGGAATCTGGTGAGGTAGGTTTGTCAGTGTTGTTTTACAGCACGTTGTATAATTGCACATTTTTTATAAAACTTACAAGGACAACAAACAAGTGACATACAATAGACAGTCACAAACATGAAGAAGGAAAAAAAAAAAACACACAAGCTTTTGGACTTCCGTTCCTCCTTTTCTTGGTCTTTAGGTCCTGCAAAGCTTCTAAGAAAATAGGTATTAGTATGTTTATATTTTAGACATATTAGTTAAATTTTAGATTTCTTTGTTCACTTAAAGGACCTGATCTGACTGTCTGATCAACCATACTGTTGCACTTTATACCTGAGAGGACAAGCCCCGCTCGTGGTCAGCAGAAGCATCAATTTTCTCGGGGACCTCTCTTTTCTCTTCTTCATTCTCACCATCTTCAATCCACTACATTCACACTTATGGATTCCCGACACGTTAAGCATTTTTCGTATCTTAGGAAACATATGAAACATTTATCTGCACGTCGTCATAAAGGTTTTTGTCTCTTCTTTCATTTAACATATGTTTCACTCTACACATCCGAATACTCTGGTAACTGAGGGTGTTCATATGAAACTAATGCGAAGTGTCGGGATTGCCCCACTACATGGGTAATTCCGACACTTTATTAAGATAATTCCGACACAAAATGAAAACACGTGTAAAGATTTGACAACTATCACTATGAACTCAGTAACACTTTACGATGAATTGACATTGCGTGTGGAAATAGTATCTGACAGATTATCTTAAAACTAAATGATTTTAAAGAAAATAAAATGCTAAAGAAGTTTTATCATATCGCTAGTTTTCCTCATTACCTCAAAGAATAAAAGTCAAGCAAAGGGTGGAAGAACTCTATTAGAATCAATTCTAATTACGCTGTGATGTCGATCGTTTGTGCAGAGTTTCATAATGTACATCTGGAGGGGAACATTCACTCTCAGAGATTTTGTTATTGCGTTCATTCCAGATATTTCAAATCCATTTTTTAGTCCAAATCTCAAAGAATCTCTGCTAAGCTCAGCTCCTTTTTGATGGGAGCCCAAGTTTGATCCCCCCCCCCCAAATTCTTGTTTTTCCTTTTTCTTCTTTTGTCCCGCAACGTGTATGGGGGAACGTGATAAGCTTTTTTTGTAGCTGTAGCAAGACTCATCCTATTTCTTACCCCATCAAAAGCTGAAGTCTTTGTTCCCAGATTTTTTCGAAGTCTTTCAGGAGTAGTTATGAACAATGTTTGGTATGAAAAATAAAGACAGACATCTTTGTAATTTACACGAATAGTGTAACATAGATTTTTGTAAAGAAAGTATATAACTATTGGTAAAGGTGTCGGAATTACCCCACAACGTAATGTCGGGATTGCCCCAAAACACTTAAAATTATAAATACATATATTCATTCTTGGAGTCATTGCCATTGACTAAAATGAAACTACATGTGCACTGCATGTTTACCCTTTGGCAGTGCGCAATGACTTCGAACTCCACGATCAACGCTTGTTCATAAAAACTTAAGAACCGAATCTTCTATTTTTAGATAAGGATCACTTTAGTCACGTTTTCTGGACAACTTACCTTACAAATATGATTCTAGTCCTTCACAAATACAACACAGTGTCTCATAAATCAGCGCAGAGATTCAGTACACTACGAAGTCTCTTCCTTGACTATTGTTTATATCACCAGCTGACTAGTGTGCAATCCTCAGTGATGCAAGCTTAGAAGTGTCGGAGTTCCCCAACTGTCGGAAAACCACAAATGACCCTACACGTAAAGAATAACTAGACTGTTCATTCTTCAGCTGGCTGGCTGAGTTCATTACAGTTTCTTACTATTTTCCATTTTCAATTCTTTATCAACTTTGTTAGTCTACATCCATACATACCGTCGCCACACCGGCAATAACAAAATACCCTTCGCTACTTCCATCTGAATTATCGCTTTTCAAAATAATCATAACAAACCATACGTCAATGCCAAAAAGAACCTGAAACTATTTCATTGGTAACGAGATCACTGTTATACTGTAATTACATAGTCAATCACTGTGTATGAATAATTTAATAAGATTGTTCCTTGTTTTAAGTATCTTTAAAAGTCCATTGCATGACTACGAAATGGCTTAATAACAAAATTACTAACTCAACCAAACATATCAACCTGTAATTGTAGCATTACGGTTTGAACTTCTGAATTAAGCATAATAGCATTTTCTTTACATGCAAAAAAAAAAAATCACTGTCATTAAAAACGATTACGGTTTTAATTTCTCTGAAGAACATGGTCACTGTAAAAGAACAAGGAATCATATATGTTAGTAATCTTGCATGCTTTTCTCAGATGCAATGGAAACTTGGCAATTGGCACATTTACCCTGCTCCACATATTTTTTTTTAGGCTTTCACTTTCCTAGTCCGCACTCAGCTTAAGAAAGTGAGTACTGAGTTCCACACCGCCAGCAAAGGCGAATATTCTGTGTATAAATTTAGAATGAAGAAAAGTTATATTAATCAATTTTATGCAAGAAAGAAGAAAAAGAAGAAAGATTTTAACCTACGACGCTATATTTCAAACCCATAACTGAAAAGCCAATCAAAGCGGAAAATCTTTTTTAAACTTTCGCACGAACACCGCGTGGATTTTTTTATTACTGCTCATAAAAACTATAATGATTAACCATTATATGTTGTAGTTGAGCAATCTAACTCACACTTGCTCTAAATTCGTGAAAATGTCAGCTGATTTTATTTTTTTATTTTTAATTTGTCACTTTTATAGTTTCGTTTACGCTTATTCTCATACCTATATCGACTTGAAGGCTGTGTAATTCTAAGGAGGATATGAGCTTATGTAATATTGAATTAGGCAAATTTCAATTATCACCAATGTGTCTTCTTGTTATTGAAAGGTATGTTAAAACCCTGACAATTGAGTTTGTATTATGATAATAAGTTAAATTTCCCATTCTACGCTTTTCCTGCAATATATGCGTAGGTACTACATGTGTTTGTACACAATTGTTGAGATGCATTCTAATTCATGCTCAAATTCAAAATGAGTAAGTGTTTGGGACAGAGCTAAAACCGGGTTAGTTTCACTGACCCGATGACTCGGTCTAACACGAACATCGGTGACCCGGTCCGAAACGACGTGATCGACCCGGTCTGAGAACTATATTGAACTGGTTATTTTCGGCGTCGTATTTTTGCTCTAATAGCAACACCTCCGATCCCGGTAAACCCTGAAAGAAACGCTATTCAAACGTAAGGTAATAATTAAAAACTATGTCGTTTTCTTAGGGTCAACCATGTGCGGATTTATGGGGAGGCATTGCCCCCAATCATTTCAGATTGACTTTAAATACTTAATTCTAAACGATAGCCTTTAAAGTGATTGTCTCTCTCGTGCCCCCTAAATCCGCCTATGGGATTACCTGGTCAGAGCGGGTGTCAACTGTCAATCACAGACCCAGTCCAAAACTTGACTCGCTGACCAGTTTCAGCTCTGACCAGGACCTATCAAGATAAAATTTTTGCATACGTTCTAGACAACAGTCAATATACTTATTCCGATATTTTTATTCTTACATATAAAGCGCATAATGTCTGTCTCTCCACAACAAATCGTAAACGAACTGATCCGTTCCATCTTAATTCGGGCAGTTCAAGTTATGCTATGAGCTCTTTATGGAAATTTAAGAACCCCGTATTTTAATTTTTGAAATTCTCCCAAGAAAAAAAAAATGCAACCAAGATATTCGTCCTTAAAGTTTATTATTCATAATTATTGAACCTCAAAAGTTGGTATACTGTACTAATTTTGACAATTCATTTTTTATCAACTACTTAATTAACATAAAGAAGTAATTCTTTTTTCATATGGATATATATTTGTGTGTAGTTATTAAAGTCAAAATATTACTCCCATATCATTTGTACATGGTGTGTAGAAATTTTGACAACTTTGAAGAAAGAGAGAGAGAGAGAGAAAAAGCGAAAATTCCTATAATTAAGTAGTAAACGCACCAGTAATGGACGATGTACCAGTAATGGAGGGACGCTTGAAGAGAAAAGTTGTAAAGTACGATTTCCCTAAGGATGGTAAATCATTTCACCTACATGGGAAAATTTAATATAGTATGTTTTGATGCCACTGAATATTATTCGCCTGTCATTGATTTCATCTGATATTTCTGACATGATGTTGAAGTTAGGTCCATGGTTGAACCTACTCTTCCATGCATTCTGTTAAGTAAGTGTTTAAGGCGAGAGCTTTAGATTTTTATTCATGAAATTACAATAACGATTACTTCTGTTGTTCTGCACTATTATTCATAACGAAATGTCTTGGTTTCTAGTATTTATATGACCAAACCAATTATAACTTGGATCTGTTATGCAAAGCAGGTGGTGTCCATTACCGGTTCGGCAAAGTCAGTTTCTGTCCAGTTATGGACACCCACTATTCATTACTGAGTTGAAATCAAAATCCTTGATGGATTGAGTTGTCATTAACGTCCTAAGCGAGCTGGTGAGCTTCTAAGGACGAGACTTACAGTTTCGGTAAACTGGGCTCCAAACAACTCCATTCAACAGCTCTAAGCGGAAATTGAACTCATGTACATGTGCGCAGAAAATGAGTGCGCAAAACTCCCCACAACTCCGAGCTCGAAATCATAATTCTGTTGGTTGTTTTATTTCAACTTGGGAAAGATTATTCATGACATTGTTTGATTCCATTTTTTCAATGATGGACTCGCGGATGATCATTAAAGAAATAATTTGTTTTAATATTGGACACTATTCATTTGCATGTTAGAATTTGCCTTTTTTATGGCCGCAAGGAATCTATGGCTCAGACCGAGATAGGGTAGGGGAAAGGAAGCGGGAAGGAGTCGGATAGGTCTAAGTTGAAGGTACCATTAGGGCATTTGCCTGGTATGATTGAGGGGGGAAACGTTAAAACTTCAGTAAGGATGCTCGATAGCTGTTTTCGAAGCCTCAGTGGAATTCCATGAAACAACCAGATAATCGAAGAACAGCATTAAACATATAATCATGTTTAATACTCACATTCGAAACATCAGCAATGATTAATTAAATTATTTTGACTTATACAGTATGCCTATTACTGGGTATCCATTACTGGAGCATCCAGGTTTTTCCGTGTCCATGCCTGGTACAAAAACAATGTTCGGCAAAAAACGTGATTTCCTCTCAAATAGTGTATGTTGATGAAAGTAAAGAGTAGAAAACAGTAGATTCTCATTTGATCAATACATTTAAATTATATTTCAGTTTAAAGTTACATGTCCTTAAAGTGTCCATTACTGGTGTCTTTACCTTAATTTTTTTACTCTCTTTCGTAAAAGCCAAAGTTGCCTAAATGCCCTAAAAATTACAATAAATTTCATGTTTTGGGGATTTATTCCGAATGCCTGTTACAGCTGGCATGTTTACATACACGTGTTGCTAAATACAGCAATTTCTAACATTATTTTCCCCCTGGATTTTCTTAGCTATTGCAGAGGTTTTAGAAACATACATTTTCTTGGTTTACTTTAAAAGATATTACGTGTAAGAGTTCGGAATTTTTGTATCATCGGACAGTACAATCTTTATTTAACCTGACGTTTTTACCTGCACATTCTTTACGTCTTGATTAAATGAATCAAAGAAAAGTAGTTTATTAGAAAAAGGAAATTGCTGACGGATGGTAATGTCAGACAATGTATGTAGTTCAGGTGGACGGAAAGTAAAGTAAACCAGTGAAGTTACATTGCATGAGTCTACCGGACTGAAAATGAGGGAGTAATTGTTGTTTCCTGCTCGGTGCCATGAAGATGCTCGGCCCTGATAATTCTTAACATGACTAACATGGTAAGTACCTCAAATTAAACGTGCTTTAAGTTAAATAGCAAAAGTATTTTGCGCGGAACAAAACTTTCTCGTGCAAGAAAACACCGTGAAACTACCATCGGAGAGAAGCCGCTCGTTGCCGGTTGACAATTTGGACAACGAAAGTGAATAAACTCCCCACGTTGAAGGACATTTGGCAGATCACGTTTTAAAAAGATCATTTCTTTTTTTCAGAAAATAGGAAAGGAGGTTCATCAAAGGTGTTGTCTCTCTTCCCCGCTCTCTTTGTGACTTTCTTCATCTTCTTCTTCTTTACCATCATTTTTTCTATTCCATCTCTCTCTCTCTTTCAAATTTGTCTGCTCTCTGATAGCACGCCAACTTGCAACAAGGTTGTCAGTCATTTGCTTTGAGCTTGCCAAGCTTGATATTGTCTTGAACTTAATAAACAAGCATGAAATAAAGTTGCTGAAACAACATAAGTGGCTTGTTTAAACAACATTGTTGTTGGTTGTTATAACGAACCTAATTCGAGGTTGTTGCATCAAGCAGCTATGCGAGGAAGCTCGTCAAACTTGCTATTTATTTGAATTTTGTTTCTTTGTATTTATGCTGTGGTCTCAGTGATCTAAAGTCATATCACGTGCCAGGACTGTTAGCCCTAGGTAATCTTCGGTTCAATCTATGTGAAATCAACACACTTTTTAACAAAATTTTACCTCACCCTCTCAGATTTCTTTGATTTTTTATTTATTGCTAGTACCCGTTGAAAATATTAAACATTATTTTTTTTTTTCAGAATTTTTGACGCACTGGTTTTTGTTCTATGAAAGTTCAAAAAGTCAAATGTCCCGTGTTTTTATTTTACAAAATTGCTTATTTCTCGGCAATGGTTGGTGCTAGAGAGCTCGGAGATGGCTCATTTCAAAGCTCTTGTAATAAGTTTTCATTTGATGTGATACTTGACAGGGTTGCACAAATTTTTATTGCGAAAATTATCAAATATGCGAAATTAAAAAAAAATGTTGGTCATACCTCGCTACAGCTACCATGAAAATTATAATTTGGGATGATAATGGGATCGTGAGATATAAAATATTTTCGTTGCAATGTCTGGGGAAGAAAAGACACTAGAGGTCCACATTAAGATAAAAAAAAAACACACTTTGGTAAACTTTGTAGTTTTGGGGTCGTTTTAGTAATTAATGACTTCGGCCCGTCTCGAGCTGTTAAATTTCCAAAATCCACAAAAATATTCGTGACCCAGTCGAGATTCGAACCCGCAGCCCTGGAGTTGCCAGCCTGACGCCTCAGACCAAACAGCTACCAAGGTTGTCTCCGTACTAAGAATTTGTATTATTTATGGCCTTTAGTGTTAGGCTGGCTCAGGCTGGGATAGAGAGGGGAAAGGATGCAGTCCCACCAGCCACATATCGGGTTGGTACCTTGAACGTAAGCTCTGATCAATTTCTTACTACATCCTTCCACCTATCATATCCCGGCTGAGCCATAGATGCCTAACCCTAAAGGCCATAAGAAATACAAGTTCTTAATGTGGACCGTTAGTGTCTTTTCCTCCCCATGCATACAACGAAAATACTTTATATTTTACGATCCCATTATCGTCCCAAATTACAATTTTCATGGTGGCTGTAGGGAAGTATGACCAATACGTAAGAATTTTTTGAAAATTTTTGAGATGTCCAATTTTGAGAAAAATCATATTTGATAATTTTCGGGACACAAAATTTTGTGCAACACTTTTAAGTGTCATATCAAATGAAAGCTTATCACAACAGCTGTAAAATGAGCCCTCTCCGAGCTTTCTAGTATCAACCAGTGCTGAGTAATAAGTGATTATGTAAACTAAAAACACGGAACATATGACGTTTTGAACTTTCATAGAATAAAAACCTGTGTCAAAAATTCTGAATAATAATAATAATAATATTTTCAACGGGTACTAGTAATAAACCAAAAATCATAGAAATCTGAGAGCGTGAGGTAGACAAGGTGTGTTGAATTGACATGTGACCCCTTCGCCAACTCCAACCTTTTTACTAGATGAGTCTCTTGTGATCTGAGGAACTAATTGTAAATAGTGCTTGGAAAGCGAGATAGGGCTTGTGATTCCGTGGTCTGGTGACCACAGCATCGGATTGGTGTGTCAGTGGACCTCGGTTCAATTCACACCCAGGGCAACGTTTCTATTCTTTTTAAAAAGTATATGATTTTTCTTCTTTGTCCTGTCAATCAAGGCAATTTCAACCTTGATTCTTGTAAATTGGACTTCTTGATTCAATCTTCTCTAACCTTTAAACCCTTTTGACTTGAATTGCTAAGCCTGCACGAGTTGTTCCGCTTGTCAAAAGAAACTTGATCTAGTTTTGAGTCAGGTCAAAATTGTTAGGGGGGGGGGGGGGTTCTTTCTATCTCATTTTCTATGTCTTTCTCTCCATATTATCTCTCTCTATGTCTTTCTCATACTCTTTCTCTTTCATTCTCTTTATCTCTTCTCTTACGCACGCTTTCTCCCTCTTTCCCTGACCTTCCTAATTGAACATTTCCTTCACTCTCTTCCATTTTCTTGTGTTCATATCTCCTTTATTCTATTTCTTTTGTTCTTTTTTCCTTTTCCCCAATTTCTTCCCCTCTCTCTTTATCACCTTACTCATAACAGCATTTTCTTCCTCTTTATTTATTTATCTCTTTCTCTCAATTTCTCTTCTAGTATCTTCTTAGTTCACTTTTCTTTTTCACTCTCATTTCTCTCTATTTCTCCTCTCTCTTTATATTTGTCTCGAACTCATTTTCTCCCTTTTTCATACTCACACTTGCTTCCTGTTTTTCTATTTATTAATTTATCTCTCTTCCCATCTCTCTTTCCCTATGCTATTTTCTCTTCATCTCATAATTTCTTTTTCCTTCCCAATTTATTTGTTTATCTCTTTCTGATCATATTCCTTGCTATGCTATCTGTTTCTCTTCCATTTCTTCCCTTTTATCTTTATCCCTTTATTTTCTCCACTATTTATCTCTTTTTCAGTATCTGACATTTTCTGCCTCGTTCTCTATTTGTATATCTCTTTCCATCTCTCTCCCTGTGCTATTTCTTTATCTTTTCTCGGTTCCCTTTCTTCATCCTTATCTCGTATTTACACTTTCTCCCTCTTTCTATATATTTGTGTATTCCTTTCTCTCAATCTCTCTCGCTATGCTGTCTCTTTCTCACCGATCTCTCTCCCGTTTCCCTTACTCACTCTAATACTTTTACTAACACTTTACGTTCTGTCTACCTTTCTTTGAAGACCTGAGGATTAAGATAGTAAACACGGCGGAAGTCGTCGTCACCTACGACGTCATACTGACAGGCTCTGACGCTATCAACTGTAAATACAACGACGAAACCAAGATTTCCCAACTTGGCTTCGTGGTTGAATGGTCAAGACGTTCGATCCTTGAGTAAAAGGTCCAAGATTCAACCCCCCGTCAGGTACTGTGCACAGTACAGGACCGAATTGATGGTTTCGTCAGGTTGCAGCAGCTCATAATGGACGAACTGTGCACAACTCGACCGTCTGAACGAAGCAATCCAGAAAAAGCGACCAGAATTGGCAAACAGAAAGGGAGTTGTGTTCCATCATGACAATGCGCGGCCACACACATCTTTGATGACTCGGAACAAATTGACGGAACTTGGTTGGGAAGTTTTGATGCATCCACCGTATGGCCCGGATCTTGCACCGTCTGACTACCATTTGTTTCGGTCTCTGCAAAACTCTCTTCATGGTAAAAAATTAGCCGACCGAAGCACCGCTGAAAATCACTTGGCCAAGTTTTTCGACGAAAAACCAAAGAAGTTCTACATCGATGAAATTATGAAGCTACCCGAAAAATGGCAAAAGGTCATAGATAATAATGGTCAATATGTACTTGATTAAAATTGATTTTCAATAAAGAAATTTTTTGTTCAAAAATGTACCAAAAACCGCGGAGACTTTTTATATGACCCTTTATATTTTTATATCCTCATATTTATTAGTAATAATTGCTTTTTCGCATTTTTCGTACATTATCTCAAATTAGTGACCATGGGAAAGTGGAGGTTAGGTATGGTTAGGTGCGGTCATGTATCTTTACATTTTCCCCTCTCAAATTACGAGCGCGAGACGCTCGTCGACTTACGCCGTATTTACTATTATAATTGGCATGTTCTTTGAAGTATGTGTGTATGTCTGTGTTTGTAAATAGCTGTCGGATTGTTGATAGTCCTCCCCTAACAACCACAACAGTTGATGCTGACACCATTTTTCGTCTTGTATCAATTATCGAAAATGAGTGAATTTAAAAAGGTTAAATTTCCACGGTAGAATGAACAGTATGTAGAACTGTTCTTGAAGCAAGAAATAGGTTCATTTCCTCTCACCCTGTAAATCAAGTTGTAACTTTCCGCTACAATTCTATGTTTACGGGAGATTCACCTTCGAGCAGTCGTAACTATGTACGAGGGAAAGTGCTTAAGTAACAGGAATTTGAATCTAAACTGGATCAGGAAGAGTATGCACAACGGAAAATCTCTTTCCAGGACACAAAATGGCTCCTTAGCAATACCGCCACGTAGGGGTCGTGACGATCGAGGGGGGTAGGTTTGAACATGGCTGGGACAGCTTTGAACTCATCCTTAATTTTATTACAAGATCATTTAATTTCTTAGTAGATGCTTCTAGATACAAATACAGAAGCAGAGGAAAGTAAACTAAAGTTTTACTAGCCATACAAAGAATATAAACTACGCAGTTGTTAATAAACGTTGAACTAACTTACTTGCTTGCAGTGTTGCCAATTTAGTTCTTTTCCAACTAAATCTAGTTTTTTGAAAGAGCTTAGTTGGGAAAATAACTATTATTAGTTGCTAGTGGGAAATCTAGTATTTTTAATATGTTGCTTAGTTGTAGTTTTTTTTTAAATACCTTTTGAGAAATAAATTCCAATATTATTTTAAAATACAGCGGTCGATCATCCTATAGTTCTTTTTCAAATTCCATGTACCATTTGAAAAAAAGTTTCTAACACATAAATTTAGAAAACCAATTAGATCTTATTATATGCATGTTTAATTTGTTTGAGAAGAAACTGACAGAATTAAGGATATTTGGTACTAAAGAAGGATAAGAGAAAACTGGAAATTTGTTTGTGGGTTAATGAAACAAAGATTGACTAATGTCATTGAAACCCATAGAAAAGCATAGGTCTTAAGTTTGAAGAGCACTTTTTGTCTTAGGGGCCCATAATTAATTTGCTTGATATATTCTATTTACATGGTGACTTGAGCACTAAGATGGAATTTCGACGGCGAAAACTTACAGTAGTGTAATGTGTAATGTATATTTAGTCAGCTTTTGTGTGAGCTCTTCAATTACTGTGTTGCTAGTGGTGAAACCTCATTTAGAAAATTAGCAGAATTTGCAATGTCGAGGCTTTTTACTTAGTCCAATGCAGAAGTTTTTTAATTAGTTGAACATTGTTAAATATAATAATAATAATAATAATAATAATAATAATAATAATAATAATAAT